>CM066031.1:183802051-184019926 GCA_033557465.1 Ichthyophis bannanicus | reverse complement strand
TACCATAGCCTGCCTGCACTGTGTCCAGGACTGCTGAGTTGGCCTAGACGGCAAAGCTATCTATATTAGCACAGTGATGGCATCGCTGTGGGATTGTGTGTCTGTACATCCAGTGTCTGCTGTCTGCAAGACCTTACATCCCACCGCACAATGTTTTTACGGTGTCCCGTATTAGCTTGCCCAAATGTGCATAATGAGTAGCTAGGTATTGGTTTTGGTCATACCCCCGCCAGGCTGGCCTTGCAGGATGCAGGATCACAGAACCATAGGGCAATGTATCAGACATTGTAGTTTGTGGTCATCAGCAGCATGGACAAGGTATCCCTTGCAATGTCCCTCCTGGTAGGTCAATCTCACCCTGAACGGAGCAGTTACCCATCGGCCTGGCTAGGGCAGCCATAGGCCCAACAACATCTCTTACAAGTGATATGTATTGTTTTCCTTTTGGGGCCCAATCACTAACTTAACATGCTTGTAGTAAGCTGCAGACATCCCAGTTTTGGGTGCACATATTTCCCTTCCAGTAGTATGTCCTATGGACTAGCGAGCATACTGCTTGCACCTAGTATGTGTAAGGTTGCCACACCTTCAGGGGTTCATCGGCTGGCAGCTTTTCCTCTGTTTGCTGGTGGACAATGTCAGATAGTGGGGGTGGGCCCTCCTTATCATTTCCGAGCCTGCCGTTTGTCTGCTGTCACCTTATGGATGTGCAACAGCAATTCATGCCCCACGCTGTCATGTTGTTATCACAGGGATGTTGAAGCTAAACGTCTGGGAATCTCAGCTGGCCCAGGTTATCATTTCCCACCAGCAGCACCATTGGAGTAATTGTGGATGTTTTTGGGGGTGATTATGCGTTCCAGTGGTCAGTTTGGGTGTTGTCACTGCAGCCGTCGACCTGTCCAACCCACCCTCGCCAAATGACTATAACTAATGTGGGCAATTGGCAACGCACAGTATAAAACCAAATGTGATTGCTGCAAATTGCCTGCAGGGGCTAAACGTCACAGAGAAATAACAGATGGCCACAAGTGTATTTGGCAGTGCATCTACAACAAACTACCCATCAAAAACACTGTCACTGATGTGGCCTCACACCATAGCCTATCTTCACCTAAGCCAGGTGGTTGTGGCCATGGTGCTGGTTCCGTCCCCTCTCACTCTCAGGGTGAGCACGGGAACCCGCACAATTTGACAGTCAATAGCCAACTCTGTGTCATCAACCTACAACGCTCAGTAAGTATTTCCAGGCTGAGGTGGTTTTGTGGCTGCATAAACCATCTTGCTGTTATTTGTAGACTGATGATTTCCATTTGCATTGCATCATGGCTATGTGTGGTTAACCCCATCTTGGTAAAGAAGAGCAACCAGGTCATGTGTTGGACCCTTAGTCCAACTGTAGGCAGCCAGGGGTGTTTTAAGCAGCTATGGCAGTTGTTCTGGACCCATTCCTCCTTGATAGCCTAGGCAAGATGGGTGTTTTTGATCGCCCAAATGAAGATGCATGAGATATATAAACTTTCGAGATTTCTTGCCAGCCTGAGTGGTGTGTGGCCCCGTCCCAGGAACTGCCTGTCAACACTCCTGCCCCACAACTCTGTCATCACCCTATGTAAGTGGCCAAGGTGCTTGATGTCGAAGACATCAAAAAGGTCAGATAGAATGTGTAGCATGCATCTTTGCCGCTCACCGCGACCACCCACATATTTTTTCGTATACACCTGCCTGGTGTGTTTGCGCATAAGAAAGTATGTGACACCGTCTATCTATGTCTTTCATGGTCCTGATGTCATCTGCGCGTTGCACACATTCCACACCCCTAAATTACCAGAGGTGTAAGGCAGCGGTCCCTAAAGACAGTCCTATAGGGCCACAAAACGCAGTCAGGTTTTCGAGGATAGCTCTGATGCATATAGATCTCATGCATAGTCATTAGGGCTATCCGTGATCACCAGACTGGCCAAGGGTTTCAAGGAGGACTGGTTTCACAACCAACTGAGCTATGTGAGATGTTGGCCACCTGTGGACCTCACAGTGTCTAGAGCCATAAGTCCATGCGTCCATGATCCTACAGTGGAGTAATGTGATATGGGTTTCTGAGGCTTGTTTCCTATGTAACGTCATTTGATGCTTGCCACCAACAACACCCTCAGTGCTGTAGCCTTAAGCTATCCCCTCAAACCCCCCCGCACCCTATATCGTGGCTGAAATTGAACATTAGAAGATGCTGTGGCGGACACTGCACCTCATATTGCACTCTCTGGAGTGGCTCATAGGTGTTAACCTGATGTGCCATCCCATATTATTGCAATGGTCCCAGTGTGTTTGCTGTCAGAAGAAAAGCAATCACCCAAGGCCTCCACAAACCACTACGCTGATATTAGAGAGTAATGTCCCCAGCAAAGTCATAGTTGATTAGGCCGACTGTGTCAAGTAAACAATAGTTCTGGTACCATAAGGAGGTTTGGGCAAATAATGGTGGCACACCTCACCACTATGTCTGTATGTCATAACACCTACTTAAGATCAACGTGGCTTGGTCTGTCCTCATGCCAACCCTCCATCATCTCATTATGTGTGTTACCCAACCTAATGTGGATGTAGACTGTCCAGATGCAAACGGCCCCCCGTACCCCCCTTCATGCCATCCTGCACAAATCATTGCTGGGCTCACATTGAGATAACTACTGCACCCTGATCTATTGGGACTCATAGCTCCATATCACCCATGGTTGACTGTAGGCCACTCTGTTGTGCTGTGGTGGACTCTCTGTGGAATGGGAGGGTCTGTTTGTCTACCTTAAGCACACACAACCATAATCACCATGGTGACTGATAGCCCACTGTGATGGGCTCTCATGACCCATGGGGATAGGGAGGCTGTATTAAACTGTGTAAGCACACCAAACATATCCCCCAGAGGTGACTGATGACGCCTTGTTGTGTTTTTGCAGTTGTAAGTGCCACTCAGTGCAATGTGAAAGCCATAAGCACATCAACATCATACCAAAGCCTAAGAACCATTTGTGGAAGTGTTGATAACTTCATCTAAGCCCCAAATGTGTAAGACGACGATATGATCACAAACTATTTTATGGGGTTTTCAAATACGTGACACACAGCAGTGTATATGCAAATTGTGGTGCGAATGTGCGTAATGTCGGCGCTAAAATGTGTATTTGCGGGGCGCATTTGCACGTAATACGTCGCGTAACTGACGCCACAGTTTGCGGTGGCGGTACTTTACAGTAAAATATTGGAAAAATGGCCCAGCTGCGGATCGCAGTTTGCACGTATTACGTGTCGCTACACTGTTGCCAGTTTCATTGTCGCAGATTGCCGTCATAGGTTGGTAAATGGTGCCGCGTTTCGGGGCGCAGATGGACGTCATATACGGTCTGCTAAAGACCGCGCCATTTTGCGGGGCGCAGTTGCACGTAAAAATGTCCGCTAATCTTGCGCCAGCTTGCTGGGCGCATGCGTGTGATTTGACGCGGCCGTGCAATCAGGTGACAATATCTGACAAAATGGGCGCCCAGGCCAAAGGAAGCCCATCCTTTTAACCCCACGGGAACTCTGCTACCTGGCCCCGGCTCTGAGTGCCCACCAAGGCAATCAAAATGCTGTTCCCCGGGGCCACCAGGCCCAGGGACAAGCTCAAAGGTCCGCAGGGCCTGGGAGCGCCTACAAAGACGTTTTTAAAAATCAGCCTCGCTGAATAACCCAAGGGAGGTTAAGTGTATGGGGCCAACTCATTAGAATCATATAAATTAGCCTGTGTGGCCATTGCAGATGTCCCATGCTGGTGATGTAAGGTTGTGTGAGTCAGTAATGTCCAGCCAGATGACCAGACATTACATAATGTCTGTGTATCAATATGTGACTAGCTTTTGCCCTGTGACCTCCGGTGTTGCCTGGGAACATGGTCACAGATGCTTCCTGATGCTATCGGTGTGACATGGCATCTGCTGCTGTGGCCCTGCCACAACATACCTTAAGAATGTAAGCCCATAGATCAGCTTAAATCCATCAAAAACACATCATATGGATATGGTGGGATCTGGATCTTGATCCAAACACCTTGGTACAGCACAAGGCTATGTGAAATGTAGCATTAATGGTATGTCAGTCAACCAGGTGGATATGGGTTTTTTAACCAAAGTTGTGGAATAACGCCCCCCCTATCCCCAGGAGTCCTGAGAGCTCATCACAGTGGCCTATCCATCACCCTGGAGATATGGTTGTGTGTGGGTAGACAATTTTAATATATATCCAACCTATCCCCAGAAGACTACAGAGACTATCACAGTGAGTCACATGTCATCCTGGTGATAATGATTTGTGTGGTGTCAAAGTTTAAAACATTCTCCCTAGCTCCAGGGGTCCTGAAAGCTCATCACAGTGGCCTATCATTCACCCTGGAGATATGGTTTGTGTGTGCACACACAATGTAAGACAGCCACCCCATCCCCAGGAGAAGACACAGCCCATCACAGTGGGTCACCTGTCATCCTGACCAGATGTTGTTGTGTGCTTAAACAGTTAGCAATTAGCCTCCCTATCCCCTGGAGTGCAGGGAGCCCATCACAGTGGGTTCACTGTCACCCAGGGGATATGGTTGTGTGCTTAACAGTTTGCTTTAGCCTCCCTATCCCCTGGAGTGCAGGGAGCCCATCACAGTGGGTTCACTGTCACCCAGGGGATATGGTTGTGTGTGCTTAAACAGTTTGCTTTAGCCTCCCTAGCCCCTGGAGTGCAGGGAGCCCATCACAGTGGGTTCACTGTCACCCAGGGGATATGGTTGTGTCTGCTTAAACAAGTTTGCTTTAGCCTCCCTATCCCCCTGGAGTGCAGGGAGCCCATCACAGTGGGTTCACTGTCACCCAAGGGGATATGGTTGTGGTGTGCTTAAAACAGTTTCAATCCAGCCTCCCCATAGCCCCAGGAGACGACAGAGCCCATCACAGTGTGGTACGAGTCATCCTGGTGATATTGGGTCTGTGTAATGTAAAAGTGCTAAACATTCTCCCTATCCCCTGGGGTGCTGAGAGCTCATCACAGTGGCCTATATCACTCAACCTTCAGATAGGGTCTGTGTGCCTAGACAATTTCATACCTCCACCCTATCACCAGCAGACTAGACAGCCCATCACAGTGTGTTTCCCAGTCATCCTGGTGTTATTGGTCTTTGTAATTTAAAAGGTCTAAAACATTCTCCCTATCCCCAGGGGTGCTGAGAGCTCAACACAGTGCTCTAATCAGTCACCCTGCAGATATTGTTGTGTATGCCCAGACAGTTTAATACATCCAACCTATCACCAGGAGAACAGAGAGCCCATCACAGTGGGTTACCAGTCATCCTGGTGATATTGGTCTGTGTAATGTAAAAAGTCTAAAGCATTCTCCCTATCCCCAGGGGTGCTGAGCGCTCATCACAGTGGGCTATCAGTCACCCTTGAGATATGGTCTGTGTGCCTAGGCAATTTCATTCATGCACCCTATCATTAGCAGACTACATAGGCAATAACAGTGTGTTCCCATTCATCCTGGAGATATTGTTGTTTTTAATGTAAAGGTGCAAACCATGCTCCCTATCCCCAGGTGTGCTCGGAAGAGAGCTCATCACAGTGTGCTCTATTGGTCACGCCTGTGGATATGGTTGTGTGTCGCCACACAATTTAATACATCCCCCCCTATCCCCAGGAGAAAGAGAGGCTCCATCACAGTGGGTTTAAAATGTCATCCTCGTGATATGTGGTCTGTGTAATGTAAAGTTCAAAACATTCTCCCTATCCACAGGGGTGCTGCAAGCTCATCACAGTGGGCTATCAATCACCCTGGAGATATGGTGTGTGTGCTTTAACAGTTTTGCTTTAGCCTCCCTATCCCCTGGAGTCCAGGGAGACCATCACACTGTGTCATCTGGCACCATGGGGATATAGTTGTGTGTGCTTAAACAGTTTTGCTTTAGCCTCCCTATCCCCTGGAGTCCAGAGAGCCCATCACACTGGGTCATGTGGCACCATGGGGATATGGTTGTGTGTGCTTTAACAGTTTGCTTTAGCCTACCTATCCCCTGGAGTCCAGGAAGCCCATCACACGGGTCATCTGGCACCATGGTATATGGTTGTGTGTGCTTAAACAGTTTGGCTTTAGCCTCCCTATCCCCTGGAGTCCAGAGAGAGCCCATCACACGGGGTCATGTGGCACCATGGGGATATGGTATGTGTGTGCTTAAACAGTTTTCTTTAGCCTCCCTGTCCCCAGGGGTGCAGGGAGCCCATCACACTGGGTCATCTGCACCATGGCGATATGGTTATGTGTGCTTAAACAGTTTGCTTTAGGCCTTCCTATCCCCCTGGAGTCCACAGAGCCCATCACAATTGTTCATGTGGCACCAGGGGGATATGGTTGTGTGTGTTTAAACAGTTTGCTTTAGCCTCCCTATCCCCTGGAGTGCAGGGAGCCCATCACAGTGGGTTCACTGTCACCCAGGGGATATGGTTGTGTGTGCTTAAACAGTTTGCTTTAGCCTCCCTATCCCCTGGAGTGCAGGGAGCCCATCACAGTGGGTTCACTGTCACCCAGGGGATATGGTTGTGTGTGCTTAAACAGTTTGCTGTAGCCTTCCTATCCCCTGGAGTGCAGGGAGCCCATCACACTGGGTCATCTGGCACCATGGGGATATGGTTGTGTGTGACTAACAAGTTATATGCATTCTCAATATCCCCAGGAGTCCTGTGACCTTCGTAATGTGTCCTGTTAGTCACCCTCTTGCTAAGGTGTATGCAGCTGATGATGTGTGGTTGGACACACCACGCCCCAGGGGGCCAGATACCGGCTTGCAATGGTGGGTATGTTAGAAAGATAATGTGGTTGTTCATGGCAGGTAGGTTGTACGTATCACATAGTCTTTGAGGTCAATATATCATCACACATGTCTCTGATGTCTGCAGATGATATGGTAGGTCAAGATGTTTATGTGTGTAACAGCACCCCATCCCCATGAACCATGACATAAGCTTACAAAGACCTGTGGGTTAGCAGATCCATGTCCCCATACCATCATGCAGATGTTGTTTCAACATCTTAAAACATAATAGAAAGACAAAACTATTACACACATTGACATTAGTGTGTTTGTTCCAACGATACATTCAGCAATTGTGTTTGATCAACACATACATAAACCCACACATGACCACAGGTGACCACAAATGTTATGGTGGTTTTGCCCCTGTCTATGGTGTTGTAAGCACACATGTTGGGCAGCATAGCAGGGCCAAGGGCATACGAACATAGCAACCTACCATATGTCAGACAGGGTCAATCCCTACCCCCGACACACACATTATGCTCTCTGCAACTGTATCCAAACTAGCCTGGACCTAGACAGCAGTCTCCCCATAAGATACACGTAACACAATGCCAGCTAGTGGTTCAAGCAGTGCTATCGTGTGCCCTGTGTAAGGTGAAATGTCATGGTAGTGGCCCCTCGCAAGGTGAATAAGGGCCACCCACACCATCTCTCATGTTGCTATAGTGCGCCAATGATTGGTGGGAAATGAGGTTGCCATTGGGGTTATGTCCCTGGATGTCAAAAACCAATTATGTCAACACAAATGGTGTGAAACAGAGCACATGCTGGGAAACGGCGCTTAGCATCGACACCATCATTGGCAAACAACATTTCCCCTGGTCCTGCAATGTCATGCAAGGGGGCCCCAGGGTGGTTCAATGATGTGCTGAGGGTGACAAGCACAATGGGCATAGGTGTCACTGCACACATGTGCACAGACAAAGTTACAGAGGGAGGTGGCACTCGGAAACTAAAATGGCCAAAAAAAAAAAAAATAAGGCCTTACATGTCTGTATCATTATTTTGCAAAAGAGGATGCATGCAAACAGTCTCCAGTGTGCATTAGAAAAGCTATGTTGCCCAAACTAAAGTGTCTGTGTGTGGTGATGTTACCTGTGAAAAATGCCTGTTTGCAGCTCATGGCATCCCACACATCCCACCAGGTCTTATGGGCTGTTTTTTTGGAGAAACCAGCTATTGTAGTCACACACCTCTGGCCTTGCATGTTTTTTTTGGGGGGGGGATGTCAAACCTATATCCCACTAATTACAACAATTAGAAGTTCACATTGACCCACATACTGCAGCCATTATATCAAAAGTTGAAATGTAGGTTTTTTTCCCTCCCCTGGATTCCCATTAGGCCCTAAGCCCAGATTCATCATGGAGAAGCCCTCCTGCTCAGAAGACCATATTTTGATGAGTGGTTGTGCTATGTTCTCAGACACAGACAACCATGTCTGGTACTGCAATTGAGAATGATTATATTGCTAAAATGTCTGCATGTATGGCCTGTGGGGAGGAAGGCAAAAGTGGCTGGCATCAGAAAGCAGCCGAAACTCCGTACTCTCCTCTCTAACAATGTGTCTTTGGGCACACACATTTTGTCAGGGGCCTCCTCTTCCTCATGTGGCGTTAAGGTAGGCAATCAAACAACATTTATTTTCTGAAAGCCTATACGACACCCTTGAATAGTGGACATCCACTGGCAGTGGCCTTGGGGAGAACGCTCTGGGCCAATCAACCCCCAGTGGGACTGGTGAGCCCCCATAGCCACAATGCTGCCACATGATGTTCTGTATGCCTCATCCTAGTCAAGGAACCTTACAGCATGCTGTGGTGTCCTGGCTTTGGCCAGTACACATACACAGACATTGTTTGTGTTGGTTGACCATAGCATTGTGTCCATTGAATGACAAATGGCAGCTCACAATGTGACAGCCAGGACCCTTGTCCCACCACAGATCTGCAAAGTGCAACACTGGCTGGTGCAGCAATTGCTTATCCAACATGGGCAAATGCAGCAAAGGTGATAATGTTTACTGGTGTGCACACCACAGTACCATGTCACTATGTTGCAAAGGCCAATTTCTATCACAACCTCACTTTAAATTAGCCTCCATAAAGAGGATACATCCAATCCCCTGAGGCTTCTGCTGACTGTGTGCTCACTCTGTGGGGAACGATGTACCTCTTCAAGACAGGCTTGCCTATGCCTAGGGGAGAATGTTTCCAAATGCAACATGTGTTTTTTTCCAGGATCTGCACACACATGTTTTGGCCCGTATCTTCATATCAACATTAACACAATCAGAGAAAACCACCAAAAGAGACATAGTCACCTATATCAGCAAACCCCATATGGGGTCACATCATGCCATTACAAGCAGACCTTACATGATGTCATGTGGATACTGTGGACGATAGCTCCTAACACGTCTACACATTTACACAGGTGTTGCCGTCACCTGGTGTGTATTGAGGACACCTCCCTGATCACTCCATCATGATTATGTGTGTGCTGACAGCAGACTTTAACGTTACTTACCACATGGCAGACGACCTCCTGGTAGGGATTGAAAGCCATTATGTGGCCTTGGTGCCTGCATGTTCAATACCTCAAAACTGATAGACAGGACAGCTCTCTAGAACATTTACATGGAATACTTCCTGAAGGATGTCCCAAAACATCTACAACCTCGACGTCAACAATCTCTCACAACACAGACGTCACTACTATGAAGCACATGACAAGCATGGTCAGAACATTGCCCATGTTGTGATTAGGGCAAATACTGGCTGTTGTTCATGTGAGGGCCCAGTCCTAGACCGGCCATTCTATTGCTGCAAGGGACACATGGCTGGTGAGAATCTTCTCACTTGCAAAATGCCTACAGGCTAACTGGTCAACATCACCTGTATTGTTGAAGAGTCTATTTCAGAGGATTCCAGGACAATGTGACCTCAACATGTCTGTCACATATTGCGGATCATGCAAAGATGACAGCTGTATAAAAACAAGCCCCAATTAACACATCATGGTAGGTCTGTCCTCTGCTTAGTATGTAGCACCATCAGCACACACCACTTCAATGTGGTGAGCATGCTAATATGCATAGGAGACTGATAGCTAGTCAGCCTCACAACACCCAGCGGTGTGACCCCCCCCCCCCCCCGGCCTTTTGCCTCTGTGATGGAGTCCATGGGCTTCCATCCCCTCCATGGACAGCCAATTTTTATTTATTTTATTTTATTTAACAAGCTCTTATATACCGCAGCTTCCAGAGATCAGCTGCGGTTCACAAATAACAACAGTCAACAAATCATAGTTTGTTTTATATATAACGTGATATAACTATAACCAATGTACAGTACACAAAAAATGTTGAACAGATTAGCACAGAACAGTGCAACACTATATACATTATGTACATTTACATTATACAAATCAAGTTATGTGGGGTATGATCGTAATGAGTAGTTCAGATGCAGATAAGGCGGGTTTTCTTTTTCTGTTATAGTGAAATGTTAGACAAAAACTGCTTAGCCTTTATCTAATTCTTTTGATGGCTGGTCTATACTATTGTAGTGTATTGTAAAGAGGTGTTTTTTCAATTTTTTGCGGAATTCATTAATCTCTGTTAATATTCTTAGTTCAACTGGGAGGGAATTCCAGGCTATTGGGGCTGCATGTGAAAACGCTTTGTTGTTTGTTGATTTATTTGTTTTTATAAAATCTATTGGGGTTTTAAGTTTGTTTAGTTGACTTTTTCTCTGAGTAGGTTTTGAATGTTCTTTAGTAATTAAGTTACTTAATGTGCATGGTGCCATTTCAAATAGTGTTTGAAATACTGTTATTAGTGTTTTATATGTTATTCGGCTTTGAATTGGCAGCCAGTGAAGGGATGCTAGAATTGGTGTTATATGTTGATGAGAGTGTGTTTTCGTTATGATCCTAGCTGCTGAGTTTTGTGCGAGTTGCAGTCTTTTGATGTTTTGTTTTGATGTACCTAATAATATAAGGTTCGCAAAGTCAAAGTGGGGGTTATGGTGGCTTGAATTAGACTGATAAAATCTTGTATGTAAACTAGAGGTCTAAGTTGTTTAAGTATTTTAAGTTTGAAATAAATTTTCTTTGTGATGTTTCTGATATGGGTATCAAGAGTGAGATGTTTGTCTATAATAACTCCTAAGTATGTCACTTCATTTTGATTTTAAATTCTAGGTTTTGTAGTGTTATATGTGTTGGCGGGGTGTAATCTTGGTTTTTGGTGACTATTAGCACTTCGGTTTTTGAATGGTTTATTAGGAGATTGTGGGCATTTAGCCATAATGTTATTTCATTAAAACAATCCGATAGGAGTTGCAACGGTATTTTAGGGATTGTGACTGGGATGTACATCATAATATAATCTGCATACTGAGGATAGAGGTCCCCATATTTTTTTCCATTATTGCAGACTGGTGTTATGTATATGTTAAATAGGAGAGCTGAAAGCGCTGAGCCCTGTGGTAAACCTGTTTCAAATTTATATGATTCAGAAGTTTGATTGCTTATTCTAACATTTTTGAGTTCTATTGCTCAGATAAGAAGTGAACCATTTATGAACTGTAGAGTATATTCCTATGTGTCTTAAGTTGTTAAGCATTATTGAATGGTGAACACTATCGAAAGCAGCTGATATGTCGATAAATAAGAGGATGAAGGCTTTTTTGTGGTTGTCTATTCCTCTTAGTAGTGTGTCGGTTAGAACAGTCAGGAGAGTTTCAACTCCATGCTTGGGGCGAAATCCGTATTGTTGGTCGTCAAGAGGGTAGGATGAATCAAGAAATTCTTGTGTCTGTATTTGTACAGTTTTTTCTATGACTTTTGCTAAGAATGGTATACTTGAGATAGGTCGGTAAGATTTTGGGGAGGTTTTGTCAAGTGTATTATTCTTCAGGATTGGTCTGATTTGTACTTGTTTAAGTGTGGGTGGGAGGTAACCTTGGAGTAGTGATAGATTGACCATAGGGTGTATGAAGGATAGAAGAGTTGGTAGTGTGTTTTTTATCCAGATTACTGGGCAGGGGTCGAGATAGGAAGTTGTAGTGTTGAGATTGAGAATAATATTCTTTAATGATGTTTTGGATAAAGGGTAAAATTCTGGCCATTCATTTAGCATATGGAGAGGTTTGTAGAGTGGGTCTAATGTCATTGGTGAAGGTTGTGATTTGTTTTGATAATAATTGGCTAGAGTTTGTGCTGAGATGTCGGTGATTTCCTTGTTAGAATCTTGAGGATTGGTTGTTAGGTTGGTAACTATGGAAAATAGTTCTCTTGGTCTATTATATGATTTTGATAGGATTGTAGCGTAATAATTTTTCTTTGAGTTATCTATGGCATCTTTATAGTATTTGAGGTGGTTGTAATATATTTCTTTCTCAATGGTGGATTTGGTTTTACGCCATTTATGTTCTAGATATCTTAGATCTCTTTTCATTTGTTTTAAAGTGCTATTAAACCATGGTGTGCAGTTGTTTTTTGCGTGGGTTGGTTTTTTATTAGTTTGATTTATTTGGGCTGCATTGTATATGGTAGTATGCCAGTTTTTGACCGCTTCATCTAGGGTTGTTGGGGAAAGATCAAGGTGAGGGATTGTAGCATCCAGAAATTCAGTTTCGTTGAATTTTTTAAATTTTATTGTATGGTCATTTCTTATGTGTTTTATGGTGTCAGTGGTATTGTAATTGAGGTTTAGTTTGATAAGGTGATGATCAGACCACGGTATTTGTGAGCATTCTATGGAGTCTGGTTTAAACAGTTTAAAGCATAAGTTGGGTAGTAGTATTAGATCGAGGGTGCCACCCTTGGTGTGTGTAGGTATGTTTATTACTTGATGGTAGTCTAAGTCAGAAATTGTTTCAAGAAAGAGGTTAGAATCATTTATTGGTAGTGAGGGCAGGTTGAAATCACCTAGAACAATTAGAGGACTCTGTTCTGAAGATGAGTTGAGGAGCTCAATTAGTGAGTGGAGGCTATCAGCATTTTGGTTGGGGGGTCTATAAATTAAACAGATTCTGAGGTGGTCTATTTTTATTATGAGAGTGTCAATGTTGTTGTTTGAATTAGCTAGTATTTTTTTAGCTTTTAGGTTTTTATTTGTCATAATCAATACACCACCTCCTTTTTTGTTGGTTCTATGTGAGTAGGAGATATCGTAGTTTGAGTTGTGCAGTTGATTTAGGGAACTGTATCTGTATCTGAGAGCCAAGTCTCAGTTATACATAGTATATCTGGTTTTGAGTCAGCCAGTAGATCGTTAATTATAGGGATTTTATTTTTCAATGATCAAGCATTTATGAGGGTGCATGATAAAGATGTAGACTTGTGATGGTGGTTAAGTTGGGTGGTATGATGTAGATTAATTTGTTTTATTTGGATGAGTCTGTGGTAGTTTATTTTAGCCTGGTTGTGTGGGGAATAATAACCAATATGGAGGTTGTTCCGATTTGGTGTATGTATGATTGGAATTGTCTTGTGGTTTTTAATGTTAAGGCTTAGTGTTAGGTCAATTATGATTGTTAGTAGGATGCAGGTGTAAGCCGCTTTTTAAAGCATGGTTGTTGTGTGTGTCATTTGTGTCTATGGAATGAGTTTTCATATACTGATAACAGTAATAAGTACTGGAGAGTTTTAAGAAGAAGATTTACTGACAATAGTATGGATCTGATAGTAATTATAGCTGGGCTACTGTCCTACAATAATAATAAATGAGCGACTGGCAACAGTAATTATACCTGAGTCACTGGCAACAGTAACTGCGCATTGGCAACAGTAATTGGAACTGAGCTAGTGTCAACAATAACTCAGATAATGGCAACTGTAAATGCTCGATTGGCAACAGTAATAGGAATTGAGCTACTGGCAACAGTAAATCAGATAGTGGTTATTAGGAAGATTACTAACAACAGTCGCAATCAGACAGTGATAAAAATGCTTTACTGACAACAGTAGGGATCATTCAATGGTGTTTGTGGAGAATAGACTTAGCAGTAATATATTTCTGTTACCGGCTGCATTAACATACAAGGGAATGTACTTGCAATAGTATCACAAGGCTTGCTACAGTAGATTAATTATACGTATTACTTATGAATGATAGGGAATACACATGCAATGTATCATAGTAATTAGTTAGCCGTAATAGTGATGTTGATTCTAGTATAAAACAATATGTGTTTGTTGCAGCATGCTACATATTATCGGGGGGCTCATTTTACACCTTAATGATTGTTGCTAGTGATTCGTGCTAGTAGTGGTAGTTATAAGGTAAATGTGATGGAGGATAAGTATAATCTAATATTATTTATCAATAGACTGTTTAGATGGACTGACTATTTCGTCGCATACTAAGTAGGCTATACTTGCTGCATTGAAGATCTTGCTGATATGGTGAAGGTACTCGAGCTCAAATCTAGGAAGGCTCCTTCAGTACAAAGATGTTGTAGTAGTGTTTTTCTTCGTTGTCTTCTGTGACTCAGATCTGGATTTATATTTGTGTTAAACGCCTTAGCCTAAGGGCCGTGCCAAAGGGCCCTCTTGCGCGGCCCTCAGGCGCGGGCCCGCAAGGCGCGGGCACGTTAGCTTGCGGCTGCTTTTTAAAATGTGCCGCTCGGCCCCGATTGGGCAGATTGGGCTCGGCCCCTGATGATGTCCAGACGGCTCGATCCCTTCCCAGGGAGAGCTAGCAACGTGGATGGAGGCAGCTAAAGGGCTGGAAACTTGCTTGCGGCTGCTTTTTAAAGTGTGCCGCTCGGCCCCGATTGGGCAGAGCACGTTGGGCTGATGATGTCCAGACGGCTTGATCCCTTCCCAGGGAGAGCTAGCAGCGTGGATGGAGGCAGTTAAAGGGCTGGAAACTTGCTTGCGGCTGCTTTTTAAAATGTGCCGCTTGGCCCCGATTGGGCAGAGCACGTTGGGCTGATGATGTCCAGACGGCTCGATCCCTTCCCAGGGAGAGCTAGCAGCATGGGTGGAGGCAGCTAAAGGGCTGGAAACTTGCTTGCGGCTGCTTTTTAAAGTGTGCCGCTCGGCCCCGAATAGGCAGAGCACGTTGGGCTGATGATGTCCAGACGGCTCGATCCCTTCCCAGGGAGAGCTAGCAGCGTGGATGGAGGCAGCTAATGTGCTGAATCTCATGTTATGCTAAGTGAGGCACATGAGCATTACAAGGTGTGTCACAACTGTTTAATAGAAACCAAATAAAAAAAGGGATAACTATTTACATTTGCAGGGAGGGGGACAATACCATCACCAGCCCCCCAAAACACACCCTCCCTGCCCCTTACACCCACACGCCCTGAACAAAGTCCCATACACAATCCCCCACCCCCACATGACCCCCACCCTCCCTCAGCATGCCCAGTGATGGAAAACAGGGCAGCACAGGGCACATATGTGGATGTCACTAGCGCCATTACTGATGCCAGTGACGCCATTGAGGGGGTGGTTGGCGACATGGTAGATGGACCACCTCGGCTACCACCCTCTCAATGACTCCCGCAAGCCACTGCTGTGAGTGTCTCAGCTGGTGGAGCCGTTGCTCCATCACATGCAGGGCCCCTGTCAGGTTGTCCACACATCTGCCACCACACACACAAATTGTCCCAGGTGTTTGTGTGGTGGCATCTGCGTAGCCCCTGGGTGGGGCCCTGCATGGTGGAGACAACCGTTGTGGATGGGGGGAGCCCAAGGTGCCCTGTGATGCCCTGTCTTCCACATCACTTCCCCACACCCCCTCTAGCCACCCCTCCCCCCGACCCCTCCCCAACATCCCCCACCCCCTCCACATCCCCAACACCCTCACTCCCCCCTGGCTCCCCCCCAATCAACCCTTCCAGATGCCCATCTGGCCCCTGGTGGGTGACATCTGCTGGAGCTGCTGCTGTGTGCGCCTCCACCACCACCTCCTCCTCCTCCTCCTCCTCCGATGTTATGAGGACCACCACCTCTGGCGCATGTGGTGTAGTGGGACGTCTCAGGAGGTGTGCAGAGGTGGTGGGCACATCTTCTGGGACATCACCATCTTTGGAAGATGACAGGCATGAGAACTCTGTTATGTCTCACATCTAGCACGTCTACTTATGCAGTGGCCACACAGGCTTTGTTGCCAATGGAACCTCTGTTACTGATTAGACACTTTGAGAAACCTCAAAATCAACCTTTTGGCAGCTCTCACCCTGGAGTCGCTGGAGGTAGTCGGCATGGTGGAGGCGCAGCTCCCTGCCCTTCTTCCGGAGATCCTCGACCTGTGGATGTTCATGGAAAAGGTGGGGGCATTAGTGACTGGTCACCTTCTGCTGGTTCACCCACACAAACACACATCCGTGTGGCCAACGTATTGCTGCTACAGCCCCACTGCTGTGTTGTGTCTCATGTATAGCATAGTTCATCACCTGTCACCGGGGATCTCCATGGGCAACAGGCATATGTCCTCACATGTGCATAATGTGTGTGGCAAGGGAGCATGTGTGTCCATGCTAAACCACATCCTTTGTGAACGTCTATGGCAGCATCCCACAGTGTGCATGTGCTGCCCTCCCCCCTGTCCAACATGGCTCTCTCCAGTACAGTATACATCTTACACAGGGCGGAACTGAGAAAAGGTAGAGGGAGTCTCACAGAGACAGAGAGAGACAGACACAACCCACAGGGGTAGATGGGTGGTTTGGGATTACCTACTGCTGCTGTTCCTGCAGAGCACCTCTTACAGGGGATGAACTATGCTATCTTGACCTACACGCAACACATGGGCAATCCTGTGTCAACAACCTATATGTAAATGCTACAAAGGTGGCACCAGTGTGCAGAGGGTGTATGGGTGGCCTCTCCTTCCACACCTGTGTGTAGAGGATCCTGGGTGAGTGACAGAAAGGAGTGTTGGACATATAGAGGAAGTTTGGCTTAGCAGAATGTAAAACCAGGAAATGCGTGCAAGGACCATCATTCAAGCTTACGTGAAGCGGGGGAGCCAGACACGGTAGTTGGCTCAAGATATGTTGTTCCTAGCAACAGATTGAACGGTAGCGCAGGGGTCTGTCATGACTGTCACTTTGAGATTGTGCACATGCCCCAACAGAGAATGGTGGGTTCTAGTGTAGATAATGGCATATACACTGGCCCATGCAGTTGTTTAGCAAACGTTGTGACAGTACTGTACCTACATGCAGTCAATTTGAGACTCTGCTTAGCTGAGGGGTGATGTGCTGTAGCTGGGTCCTCTGTATATGCAATGCCACACCACATTCACACTGCAAGGTAGGAGCTGGGCAAACTAAATTTACATCATTCAACTGTATACAGGCTACAGCTAAGTACTACTGGTTTTTGCTAATTACAGGTGGACTCCTCCGTAGGCATGCTGTGTGTATGCGCCCATGGGAGGACGTGCTAATGTTCAAACATTGTGTGTTGTGGATGCGGCTATAGGGGTAGTGATTCACTGATAAGTCTTGGTGATGTGATTACACGTTGCTATCTCATATCCCAGGTCAGAACCCTTTGGCGTTGTAGTGTTAGTGCTCTCAGAGTGTTTTGGAAAACGCTACCCTGACAAAAGACTACAATCCCATGTCCCAGGAGGTGTTCTACAGCCACGACAGGTATGATTCAGGTCTCCTATGATACCCAATAGGCGTACATGGGCTGACAGGGGTTGACCAGAGATAGACTCAGAAGGAGCGGCAAGGACACATCAATGGGCTGGCCCACACACAGTTCAGGAACCATTGTTTGCAGTATAATGGCGTGAGGGATACACATATTCAGGCACGGAGGACACGGGGGTTTACATGCCTTTTGTTAGGAGCACATCACATGACATGTACATCTGATGGCACAGGATTGCCCTGTGGAAGGTTTCTGCAATCAAAAATGACATTATGCGCATCCTGACCGAGGGGACTGTCAAAGCCGGTTGAACCAGCACTAGCCAGTCTCTCGGGTGCAGAGGGGGGTTCCATATGTCCTATATTCACATCCTGCAGTGAAAAACATAATTCAGCTGGCCCACATACAGGGGGGAAACCAGAGTCATATGTAGATTCCTAAGGTATGCCAACAATTGTTGTGAGGCTGAGAATATGCGGATAATATAGGCTCAGTCTCTTAGGGGTTTTCATGACGCTATATGCAATCCTGGTAATGAGAGATAAGGCATATAGACATGTCTTTGCCCATTTGAGCTGTGCAACATCCCTGGCGTGATAGCTGTGGGCTTGCATTGGTGTGTAGAGCCGTGTAGGTTGTCCATATGATTGAACTGCAAAATATGTATGTATGTTACGTTGGCCAGAGTTGCAATAGTCACCAGAGGTAGTACATGTCTCATACACAATTTGCCATGCACACAACGCAATAGCTTCTGTACTTGTAAAGGTTGTGATTGGCTGCAAGCCGGACTGTCAAGAGATGTATCTGCTGGTGTGTGGCAAACACACACAGTTCAGGTGCGTCGTCACAAAGACACACAGACGCTTACCGTCCTTGTTTGTTGACCTCTATCATAAGTACGTGATTGACAGTTGAAATTCTGATCCCATTGGCCTGTTGAGGTGAATGTAGGACATTCATATCCTTGCAGGTTTCTCCAAGCACAAACCAATTGTTGCATACCTGAGTCTCTGGACAATTAAATGGTGCTTGGTTCCAGGTGTCATGAACATGTGCATCACAGCCCACATTACACACATCTGTTGTTAATGTGGTATGAGGGTCGCTGTGCTGGACAGGTGACCCCTGCATGTGTTTGTGTGCTGACTGCCACCTGTGCAGGCACAGGTTATGTGCGTTTGTGTTCACTGGCACAACGGAGAGATATCCTGTTGCTTCTGTCCATTGGGACGAGACTGTGGCCGCTGTGCTGCTCTCATGTGGAGACACACGTTGGGAGCCACATGCACCATACATGCCATGTGACCTAGCAGCTGATGCATCTCCTGACATGAACGCTGCGCTTGTTGTAGTGCTGTGAACCCACATTGCACAATAGGAGCAAATTGCATCTCAGTGACGTATGTCTTTGGGAGTCTGATAGCTAGACATGCACCTAAGAGGTAAAGCATTTATGTCGGTGTTTGATAAGATTGCACAGGATAGCTGACAGGGTTCACATTTTGGGGTCCATGCATTGGGTATGCGAGAGAGCCCTGGACATATCCTTTCAACTGTGGGTGCATGTGCCAGTCATACACTTCGGACCACACGATCATTCCCTTCTTATGTACAGAGCTGCAGAACACAAACATGGACTTTGTGTAAACTGTGGGTGCTTGTGCACACCTGGATAAGCGCAACATCATACTTGCTTTTGGGCAGAGACAATGTGGGTGCACAGCCGTGTGATGTTAGCAGCACCGGCATCTCTGATTGTGTTGGTCAGGGATTATGTATACGCAGTGGTTCATTAACAATGTCATCTGTAACAGACACATTTTCACCTCTGTGAAAGGTCAGATGTTGCTGTGAGCTCCCTCTCCTGTAGGTTGACTGACATAGTGTGGTGAGAGGCAGCCACCCTTGTGGGGATGTGGTAAGCTCTCCAGTGCTCCGTGAGGTGCACAATGTATGACTTTGGTTTTCTTTTTTGGTGAGTTAAGAATGCTGTATGCCCCCACTATTGATGCGTTTGAGCAACTATGTGCATGACGCCTGTACCATTTTCTACGACGTACACAGTCCATGGTTCAGATGTTACCTCCCTCCATCTGGCCATACGGTGTTCTCATTTTCATGAGATTCAGCACATTGGCTGCCTCCATGGCAACGACACAGGCAATGTAAAACATAGCCCCCCTGTTTTGACATGGATGTGTGTGCACACTGTGCCACTGCAGCTCAGAGACTGTGATGACACAATGTGCACATGACACCTTGCATATGTGAGCATCATAAACATAGTAGCTGCCTGTGGCAAGGTAGCTGCAGCACCGGACCGGGTTGCAAGTAATGTAGTCTGCCCCCCCCCCCCCGCCATTTCAGAGATACACACGGGACCACATGGACAGTCAGTGGACACACACAGTGTATGTAGTTAATGCCAGCTGTTTATTGTCACAGCTTTTCAGTCATATTAAAGTATTAATACTAGCATGTCAATAATAGTTGTGTGATTGCCATCAAAGCCATTTAAAGGACACACAATGAACATACGAGTTTCATCTCTGAGCTTTTCAAATGTAACACATACAAACATTTCCAAGAAAAGGTTAACTATATACATAGATGCTGCAACTGATCATTACAACAGAGACAGGCTTAGGCTAATTTTCAAAAAATGAGGATAACATCATAATTTAGCGACGACGTGGTCGGCCACACCTGCCACGTTGTGCCCCCCCCCCTCGTGGGGCAATGACCACCTCAGGAACCAGTGGTGGTGGTGGTGCAGGTGCAGCTCGGTGCATCACATCAAGCATGCCCTCAAGGGCTTCACATATCCGAGTGAGGGGCATGGCTCGTATCTCCTCACGTGATTGGCGCAGCTCAGCACACACCGCCCTCGTGTTCTGCTGCACTGCAATGCGGATCCTGTCCAGAACGCGTAGGATGCCTGTGCATGGGATACAGGGTGGTCTATGAGATACCTCTCCACTAATACACCGTAATACACATACATGTCATGCACATCCCACACTGTTGAATATGTGATACGGCAGAGTCCAATTTAAACATGGATAGAATTAACATACATAATTATCACAGTGGTAAAGGTCTTCAAACCCAACACAACACTTTACAGGACCTAGATGTGGGAGGCCAGCACCACAATATACAGGATGTGCAGACACACCAAAATACTACAGACGTCCCAACAGGATTGGGCAATGATAACTATCACCTTTCCATTGTGTAGGGGAGGTGCAGCATGCACCACACACAAATAACTGTGATGACCAGCAGTAGGGAGGGACAGTGGAAGGTCTAGAAAAGGCAGCAACAGTGAGACCACAGTTGGAGTGATTAACACAATTGTTGATGTTTACAGGAGGTAGTTTCTGGAATCTGTGGGATGCAATGTAAGGACAGGGATATGACAGCTTACGTGCACACATGCACTGCTGCTGCACATATGTGACACTTGAGGGTTTCATACGAACCTTGTGTAACACAGAGGAGGGTTTGTGGACAAGATATATTAGCCGATGAGACAAATATGGAGGGTTTGGACAAAGCAGCCAGAGTCACAGAGGGGCCCACCAGAGGTGGACCAAACCAAGGAAAACAATGACGGTGTATGATGGGGAAAACACAGCTAGTGGTACTAACTGGTGAAGGGCAGTGAAAGCCAGAGTTGGCAGGGTCTGTTTCGGATGTCAGTAGGCATGAGGGGTGTTAGCTGGGGGTTGTCTAGTCTTTTACATTACAACATAGGCATTTCTCAGACATATGGGATTATGTGTGTGAGTTCAAAACAGGGCTAAGCCATCCTTTGATCACTTATCTATTTACACAGGGACTGGCGTTCCAGGGGTCCCCACGCACGGAACATTTTTCTTTTCCCAACTCCCACAGATGACTTGCCTACCCAGCTCATCCCGCTGCCGTGGCCCCAATGACAGAATTGTTTGTCCTGCAGGTCTCCCTCTGTTCTGTTATTACCTCAGCAATGACTTAGATGATTTGTATATGGAGAGTGTCTCCCTTCCGTGTCTGTACAGGGCACAGGAGCGCATTTGACATTTTGCCTAGGCTCTGTTAGACACAAGGGTGTGATGGATAGCGTATCAATAGAAATGTTGTTTTAGATGAGACGCAATGCAAACTATGTTTCTTTCTGCAAACCTTATGGGCCTGCAGAGGGGATTAGCGGACTGAGGGTCTGTTTCCCCCCCCACCCCCCCCAACGCACCAATCTGCTACTGGTGCAGCAACATGGCAAATAAACAGTGCATATTGGCAATTCATCACATAGCCAATGGGGGTGTGGAGGTCAGGGCGTGACATGCGTAGGGGTGTTGCTTGTGTTGGGTTACAACACAATATGTTTTTTTTGTGAGGGTTTACAGTGTAAGGTGGCATTTGTGTGGGGCTAGGACCCTTAATGGTCTATGGGGAGTTTGGAGCACTCATGAGCTGTGGAATGCAGGCCCATGTCTGTTGTAGGGGTTTGGGAGTTTTTGAGATAGGCCTGCACATGAGATGTTGGGGGATGTTGTGTCTTACATTGTCTGGTGTGGCTTTTGGGGTTACAATATGATCCTTGAGTTGATTGCACTGTATGTAGCATCATGGAGGTCCTTATGCTTACGTCGGCCTGTGTGATGTTGACGTAGGTTTGACATGGGATGAGGTTTGTTGTAGGACAGGACTATGTATGGTGTGATGGGGACGTTTGCTTAACAAGTGGCCGATGAGGGGTTTTCCAACTGGTAATGGATGGCTGATGTCTTTTTGGAAATTGCCTGTTGCAAGGACTGCACTGAATTGGATGCTGGGTGAGGCAGGAACTGCAAGGGAGTCCATGCTGGGGAATGAACAGAATGTGATGGTGCTCTGACACTTTAATGCAGAGAGGTATATATGTTTTGTGTGGGAGGGGTGATACATCTACCATATACCTGTTCTTGTGAGGTTATGTGTGGTTTGAGGAGGCCATGATGAGCACTTGAGCAACAGTGAGGGAAGTGCGGGACAAACGACAGGGAAATGATGGGTAAGTTCAAGCAGCTGGGAAATGTTCTGATGGACAGAACAATATAATGGAGCGGTCTGACCAAATAGACATGTGACGATGGTGAGTGAGTCCAACTCATGAAGAGTCCTGCTGAATGTGGCTGGATCAATTGCAACTGGAGAAACATGCAAAATATGTCCGAATATACCTTTTGTTTGATATTTTAAAGAACATATGGAGGTTTTACATAACTTCAATCATGATGTGGTTTACTGTGTCTTGAGCAAGTGACAATGTATGTGTCACTGTAGAGATTGATCATAGATTTGAATATTGCTACTACTGATCTCATTCACATGTTAACTTCTACACTGTTGCCTATCATGCCATGGTTGCCTTGTTTGTAACGATTGGTAATGTTTTTCTTAATGTAAGTGAATTTTGTTTGCTGGATTTATGATGCTGTATGGTCGTCTTTTGAACGTCAATTGAGGTAATTTGATTCTGTCACTCATACCTGACATTGACAGTTGCTCCCATTCCCCAGTACGTTCTGTAATGTCTTGGTGTAATATTGTCAGTGTTGTGGTTTGCTAGGTTGTGTATGGTGATGTGTGACTCCAGGTAATGGGGTCAGGATACGGGGTGTATGATATTGTCTCTACATGGGCAGATTTTGTAGAGGTTCCTCATGTGTATTGCCTTTTGCATTGCAGTGCAGAAAGTGGTCAAGGTTTTAGTCCTTTTTTTTTCCATATGCTCATTAATATGCATGTGTCATACTCATCATTGTATGGTTACATACAACACCTATGTCACGTTAGCCACCTATGATAATGGGGACCATCACAGAGTAATGACACATAGGCCCTCAATCAGACTGGGACGTATTTGCTCACAACTTATGCAATTTGGTGATGGGTTGGTGGGGTTACAGAAAGGGGACATGTTGGCGGGCTTGTCTGTGTGCAATGCAGTCTATGTTATTAGTTTACGTCCCTGGAAAATTGCACTATGTGCTTTCACAAACAACACAGATGTAATTTGTGTATGCTTGAGTCACCTCTGGAACTCCTTGTCTATGGGTGACCTTACACATTTGATTAGCTCTCTGCATATGCTATTTTCTTCTTACCTGGAGATGCAGACTGTGGGGAATGCAGGCTTTGTGAGGTTACATCACAGAGGAAGGTTACATTGACTTATATATGGTCTTTGTTTTGGATGACTATGGGTTATTTGTCATACTGTTGTTTACAAGACATGTGAGTGTCTGCAAAGAGGCAGACTGGTGTCAGGCCAATGTCTGCATTTCGTTATTAACTGAGAACGTGCTGGACCTTACACACCATTGCTCTTAGGTCTGCATCTGTGTGTCTCACCTGACCTTAGGCTGTTCTGATTTGTAACATGCTAACATCATTATTATAGCCCAAACCATTTTTTCCTCACACATTCCATCTAAATGAGACATACATGTAACATTGTGTAACGTAATGTTGCAACATCCAGCACACAAACACCAACTACAGAGTAGTGGTGTTTGTGTTGTGGTTGTGACAGTCCTTTTTCACCCACCTTCAGCATCGCGATGTGTTGATGCACCGTAGGCCCTCATCTCTGCCATCATCATCTCAGGGACAGATGTATCTGTGCCTACGGACGGGCTGGGTTGTTGTCTGTGCTCGATTGCTGCTGCCCCCAGTGGTGATCTGGTGTGTACGGGTGGCTCCAGGGACTCATCACCTGCACTTATGCTGCCCCCTGAGACAGCAGGCTCTGCCTCGACCAGACTCATTGGGAGTGTGATATCCACCTGCTCCTCCTCCTCCAAAACCTCCTCCTCCTCCTCCTCCTCAGCACCCATTTCACTGTAGTCACCTGGATTGTGAACAATCAGAGAAAGAACACCTATGTTTAAGCAATCCACATATGTTTACGTGTGTGCTACAGACACCACAGACATGATGTGTTGGGTTGGTGCATTTGTGCTGCATACAGTACCCAATACACCATCCCATACGTGTGTGTCCACACCATGTAGCTGTTCCAGCGCCACATGTGTGTGCTTTGGCGGAGCACAGATTGCATGTTTGCCATGTTTCTGGTCATGGTTCCATTCCACATGTTTCCCCATCCCTCCATTTCCACATCTATGCCACATATGTCCACACATGCCTGTGGATGCCCCCACCCTTACACCTGATTTTGCCATACACTGTATGTCTGTGTTGGATAGTGAATAAGGCACATATGTTTTCTGACATATTATGTGCTCATTGCTACATGTGATCGGCAGTGACCCATTGTGCAGCGGAGGACAAGTAGCCAGCACCTCTGGCCCACTGAGATGCACATGTAGCAGTGTGCTGATAGAATGTCACACAAACATGACCTAATCAATGGCCCTCACAGTCATACAGGGGATGGCAATCACAGGTGTGGTGTTAGGGTAGTGACAGGTGTGTGGGGGTTTCATAGTGACAGATGGGTAGGGGATGGTTTGAAAAACAAAGTGTTTATGTTGACCAGGGACCTGTCAAACAGGTTGTAGAAGGATATATCACACACATGTGCCAACAGGATAGCAAAATGATGTGGATTTGGATGACACGTATGAGAGTGTGTGTGCAGATGAGTGATCTGTAAGGAATGGTAATAATATACCTGAACCTCTAGGTGACGCTTAGTATACATACCTGCGTGAGGATGTGCGGTATCTAGGGCCTCAGGCAATCCACGGAGGTAGATGTGTCCCAATCGTGTTGCCAGCTCTTGTTCAAGGGGCGAGAGTGTTGGTATAAAGGGGCCCCCACCACCTGTGCCCATAGCATGTTGTCTCTCTGCAAGCATGTGCTGACGTACCCCTCTTTTAATATCTGAGAACCTCTTTTTGAGGCTTTCCACATCACGTGGGGGGCCACCTGCGTCGGACAGTGCCTCACGAACATCCTCCCACACTGCCATTCTGGTGGCCACAGTTGTGCGGCTGCTCAGACGCCCAAATAATACATCATAATTTTCTATCACATGTGACAGTAGAATGTGGTTCTCCCTGTCACTGAACCTTACAGCTCTCTTCCTCTGTGTAACAGGCACAGGTATCCTTTTTCTTTTGCCCGTTTGCCTGTACTGTACCTACTGTGGCCCAACAGATGGTCCTGCCTGTTCCTGTCTAGGCTGTGCAGTGTGTGCCCTGGGTGTCTCACCACCAACCTGCTGGCCCACATCCTCCACCCCCTCACCCTGAGCCTCTCTGGCGCGGTCCCTCTCCATCTCCCCTCTTCAGCACAGGATCCTCTCACTGCAAAACACACTCACCTAACAGAACAGAACACAGACTAAAATACAGAGGACAAGGGCACTACAATACAGGACACAGTACACAACACTATAACACAGGTAACCTTTAAGGCCCACAAGCCAAAATAACACTATCCTACACTACTCCTAACAATTCTTCTCTCCCTGTCTTGTGTGGCCTACTCCTATCACAAGCCTCTCCCCTTAAATTCTCTGTACCTCTCTATCTCCCTCCTTCGTCTGAAGCACTTCCCAGCACAGCTTCTCGCCCTATTGCTCTCTGTAACTGTGTATCTGACCCCTTCCTATGCACTACTCCCAACACAGGCTGTCTCTCTAGCTCTCTCTCTAACTCTCTGTCTGTATGTGTAACTCCTCTAACAACCCTCAACGTGTGCCACGTGTGCAGCCTTATTTATAGGGATTTTCCACGCTTTTTCATTGCACATGCGCAATTGTGCAGGCATGGCGCTCGTGCGCCATGCTCGTGCATGCTTACGCATGGGTGTCCATTCACGGACACACACACATGCGCCCTGAGACACAGTAGTACGCATGTGTAGTATTACGCATGCGCATTACGAAGAGTGCCGCATGGGCGTCTGTGTGCGTTGTACGCATGTGTGAGCCGACGCGCATGTGCGTGTCACCACGCACAGGCGGACACCCATGCGTAGATTGGCACATGCGCGCGATGCAAGAGCGTCACATGCGAGCATATGCGCATGCGCGTTTGGCGGAAGGGCAAAAAAAACCCCTTTAAGTGAACGTGCCATGCTTGTCCACGTTGAGGGTTGTAGGCGCGGAAGAGTAGGAGTGCATTTTGTGAGAGAAAGGAAGAGAATCCAAACAGGTGTATTTGTAAATTGTATTGTTGGTTGTCTTGGTTATTGTCTTTTCCTGTGGGTGTATGGTCTTGTGTGGTTTGTAAGTTGTACGCTGCTTAGTTAGGTTTGTCTGTGTGTCTGAGTGTGTTTGTGTAGTTGTCCGGGAGGAGTTAATGGCACATATTTATCTTCAGGCATGTGTCCTGTGTAGTGGGCAGATGCTGCGGTTGCCGGACAGGGGAGATGGGTGTCCATGGAGCTGTGGCACAGGGCATGGGTGTAGTCCCGCAGCAAATCAGAACTGCAGCTGTGGGGCTGTCCAAGCAGGTGCTGTTCGTGCACAGCGCAGGAGGCACGCCGAGATGCAGGCTCGGCAGCCACGCCTCTACAGGCCCAGGGCCCAGCTCCAGGCATGCGAGAGGACCAGGTCATCTCCCTTTACCGACTGAGTCACAAGGGCTATTAGGGAGCTGTATGAGGATCTAAGACCTGACCTCGAGCCCTGACTGATCGGTCCCATGCCATACCAGGTTTAGTCAAGCTCCTTGCTGCCTTACATTTCTTTGCCTCTGGCTGTTTCCAGTCATCTCTGGCCGCAGTGGGTGGTATGAGCCGCCCCACCTTCTCACGATGTCTCCACCAGGTACTGCATGCCATGGTCAGCCGGGTGGGGAATTACATAGCCATACCCCACACTAGGCAACAATGGAGGACCCTGAACCAGGCCTTTGAGGCATTAGCCGGGATACCACACGTGATGGGAGCTATTGATTGCACACATGTTGCCCTGGTCCCGCCTAGAGACAGAGAGGTAGCGTTCCACAACCCGCAAACACTACCATTCCTGAATGTTTAGGTTGTATGTGATGCAAATCTGCATATTCTGAATGTGGTCCCTAGGTTTCCAGGGTCCACCCATGACTCCTATATCCTGCATCACTCGGCACTATTCACACAATTTGAGGATCGACCGTATGGGGACTGTATATTGCTGGGTGAGTATGTCTGGATTACCTATCTATGTATGACTTTCTACATGTGTCTATTTATAGTCCCATATGATGCAAAATGTTTGTATCAGAACATGCAGGTAAGATGTGACATATGTTATATAGAGGACTGCTGTACGTTTAAATTATTAAAGCCGTATATATGTTTATTTACACTACAAACATTAACCATAGAACATGAGTCATCCTAACAGTATATGATCATAACATGCACATGGTGTACTGTGAAGACACCCCTGTGCATATGGCTCTGCTGTTGCTGATTTCCCCATAATGTGTTTTGGAGGCATCTGCGAACATGTCTGTGGGTGGGGGGGTGTTGCCCTTCACATACACCTGTGATGATGGTTAATAGTTGTCTCACGTTTGTATGGCATTTAACATTGATGGTGTTGACAATCCATACAAGTAACCCCTGTCATGTGTGTTTTAGTTTAACCCACCCACTCTGTACTGGAGTTGTCACCCTGGAAGCAAAGGATAACATGAGGGGGTGTATAGCAATATCTTATGGGTGTATTAGAGCTTTTCTACAGTGACAACATGTGTGCATATCTCTGTCCACACTTCTTGGCTATGTCAAAGCTGGGTTGAAACACAATATAGGTGTTACAGTACCTTTGTCCACTGTAGATGAGCGGAAGTTAGTGTCATCTTGTCTGGGCATCCTCATAGATGGTAATATTATGGATAGGTGACGGTTAAAGCAAGGGCAATAAGTGGGTGCATACAGAGAGGTCTCAGAACCAGCTACACAGGAGGGTAATGTGCGTATGTATATGTTTTTGTGCCACATCATGAGGGGTAGAGTATGCATGTTTGACATCCACAACTTCAAAAGAATGGGGACAAAATGGATACAGTGAAAAGGATTGCTATTACAGGAATTTGCCACCAACACTATACAGCATATGGGGATTTACTAACAAATATGCATATGTGTACCCTACACGACATGGATGTCTTTGGGTGATATTGGTGTACATGTGCCATACCTCCATGGCATACATGTTGTGTGTGTGTGTGCCTCACGCAGATGTCAGCATGTTTTTCCTTGGTTACTGTTCAGACATACACTTTGATTAGTGTGATCAGTGGATTGCTGTTGTATTCTCACAGTGGCGGTGATGCAGATCTGGACAGTAACTGCATGACAATATGCATGTTGCATACACACACACACACACACAATCTCTAAAGGGATAGATGGACGTGTTGTGTTATTTGCGATAGGTGCACGTACTCCAGAGGCCAGGTGGTCCTTTCTGTCATCATATGTATATCTTTTTAAAGCAGACTAGTTGTGGTGTTGTATCGTTCAGTCAGAATGTGTTGTGCATTGGGTTTCTCACGTCTAAACAAGTGGAAATAATGTTTGATATGAACTCCTGCATTCACATGCAACATTTCTTCTGCAGGTGATGCAGGATATGGGTGTCGCCTCTGGCTGCTGACTCCTGTGCGTCAGGCCACGGACACGTGCAGAGCAGAGGTAACAATGAGGCCCATGCCTCCAGTCGCTCGGTCATTGAGCGCACCTTTGGCGTGTTAAATAGTCGCTTCAGTTTGTGATAAGGAAGCTTATCATAGCTCAGGAAGGGGCTCTAGAAAAGGTGAAGTGTCTCTGAACAAGCAACCTGTCAGTGCTGGTAGAAATGAGAAAAACAGAATTTTGCCAAAAAAGACTACCAGTCCCAGAATGCACCAGGTTTCCAACAGCCATGAGAGGAGCTGAAGTGAGAAAACGTGTGTTCAATCAAAAGGGCTATGAGGTAATCCCCAAGCACTCATTGCAAAGGGCAGCGCTTGATTCAGCACAGCTGCGCTGTGCTAGGATGGAACACTCATATCAAACGGCTAGGACTGATTCAGAACAGCTGCGCTGTATTAGGGGGGAGCACTCAAAAAAGCAGAATAATAGTAGAGTTTATTATACAGATGATTATTAGGGAGGAGCACTCATCTAAGCAGAATAAGAGTAGAGTTTATTCTACAGATGACCATCTTCATGATCACCTTGGATATCCAGAGAATTATCCTCAGTTTCATATGAAGGATTATCAGAAGCAGAAGCCAAACCGGACGGACAGAGAGGGAAAGAGACCCTCTGGAAGAAAGAGGAGAAAAGCCTTTGAGAGGTCTAGAAGAGTCCAAAGCAGTACGTATACTGGGAGGTATTCCAAGGGCCAGCATACACCATTGGACTGGGGAAAGCCAGAGGAATGGTGCTGCAGAGCTAGGAATCACCAGAGGCTACCTGTGAGGGAGACGGCTGCACGTGGAAGGGACCCTAAGACCCGTGCCAGAAGGTAGGTGACGAGAGATCCAGTGTCCAGGGATCTGGATTGGAAGGCTGGACATAAGAACTGGACTACCTACTGGCCAGGCTATATAGAGAGGAACTCTAACAGCAATGGAAGCTCAGGTATGAACACTGATCTATGCCCTAGCTATAACCTTGAAAGACAGCAGGGAAACAAGTATTCTCTGAAACTGCTCCATTGAGAGAAGCATCTGTGCCAAGCCATGATATTGAACCCATGCTTGTTGAACAAGGGGGAATAATAGCAGATGAGGATCCTGTTTATATGGACTGCTCTCTATCTAAACTCCGTTGGTAACTTTCTGTTATAAAGTACAGCAACCATCACAAAGAAATACAAATGTGTTCTTTAATCTACTCAGAAAAGCTCCTGAAGCAGGATTTGACCCACACAGTGGAAGGCAAGCCAGCTAAGGGGTTTCAGCTGGTAACTGCTAGCAATTAAGCCTTACCTAATTGCTTGTGAGCTAGGAGAGAATCACTTCTGTATCTATGTGGGAAGTAATCAGAAGTTAATCTAAATAGAACAGTTTGTTTTTTTGCTTTGTGGCTTTTCATTTGTTGTTTTCCTGATTTTGACTTTGTTTTTCCAAGTTAACACTGAAAGCAAGTAACCTAATTTCTGTGCTACCAAGCATATCTGTGTTGGGAGAAACTAACCCCATAAATAAATATCTTATTGGCTTTACCCAAGAGCACAAACTAAATATTGTCAGAAGCTGTGTCTGGAGTGAATGAAACTACATTGCCCACAATACCTTGCAAATCATATAGAAATATGCACTTGCCAAGAGTGTGAAGATTCTCACCCAGGCAGCCATCTGACAAGGTGTCTGGATAGGACAGGTGGGGTCTTACAATATAAGCCAGGCACTGTTGCAGAGATAATCATAGCCTGTTGCATCCTGCACAACATTGCTCTCAGGCACGATATCCCTGCAGAGATTAATGAGGATCTGGAGGAGGATCCAACGTGCCCCCCTGAACGTGCCAGTGCTGACACACGGGAGGAGGGCACAGCGGTCAGGCGGAGGTTGATTGCAGAGATCTTCTCATGTACGTATTACTATCTTCCCACACTAATGTTTTATCCTATGTGCGTAATGGTTAGTGAGGTTGATGTCTATGTAAAGATAGAATGTGGATGCCACACTCCATGAGCATTTGACTCACAATGCCAACGTCACATATAGGCATGAGTGTGCCCCAAAGAATGTGGGCAGGGCACAACAGCATTTGGTGGCTGATGATGTGGGTGGTTGTTGATCCTTGTGTGGGACATTTGGACAGTCAGATTCCCATTTAGTGTCTGCTTCTGAGAGAAGCAGCTGTTGTGCACATGCAATGTTTTTGTAAGATGATATGGTTTGAGCACAGTGTCTGCCATATGGTGAGATTTACACGTTGGGGGGTTAGTCCGTGTTTGTGGACAATTGTCCTTTGGGGTGTGCTAATATTAGACCAAATAGTGTTGGTTTGGTGGTTGTTCAGCTCCTCTGAGATGCCTATGTTTGTGTTCTCATCATGTGTGTGGCAACAAGTCATACATAGCAGAATACACATGCTTAGTACTAGTATGTCAGGATGGTAATAACTATCTGTGAGGACTGTTAATGTCAACCCTACAGTGTGTCCAAATGTATAGGTCGACAAGTAGACATGACATGGATATGTTTAAGGATGGGGACCTGTACATTGTCCATCAAGGGGATGGTGTTGCTAAATGTTTTATTTGTAGAGTATACCGTCACTGCAGTGATGCATATCTACACACATGGTGAGATGAAACAGGCCAAAACAGCAAGGAGTGGGTAATAGTAGCCAAGTGGAGCACTAAATGTGTGAATGGCTTGTGGTATTACAGGTATTTAATGGCGTACATGGCATATCTCGCTGATGCTATCACAACATCTGACATCATGCATGTGCTACAGGCTGTGTATGTGTGTAGGTCAGGGGAAAAGAGTCTATATGAAGAAATACATTGCAGACACGAGCAAGTGACGGTTATGTTGGCATACAAAACAAAGACTTAGGCGACAGGTATTTCTCAGGCCTACACATCTAGGGTATGCATGCTTTGACATTGTCATTGACACACAGTGGGATGGCATACAGCCATCATGGTTTAGTCACAAGCAGACATGTGTGTGTGTGTTGTTGCCTACATGACGGTAATCTGGCCACCTATTTGTGCATATCATCAGCACATAGGTGTCATTATTACTGCAGGTATGAGATGTACGCACCAGGATATGTATTTGAACAGTGGATACAGGAGGTGCGCCTGCATATTTCCAATGTGTTGTAGCAATTGTCAGTGGGTTAACATACAAATTTTGGACAACAATAAACAAGGACAGGGGTCATTGTTGGCAATATGGTGAGTCACTGGTATTATTGCGATCTTGGGATGAGGTGGAACCATGGTGGTAGCAGACACGTCTATTTCTCTGTGTGTTAAAGGACAGAGAGGTAAGAGAGGGAACAGAGAGATTACGGACACCATAAAGATAGCCTCCAACACCTCCGTGATGCCTATTACATGTAAGAGATCTGTACATTGTGATAGGCAGCAGTCACTCATTGTGTGATGTTGTGGGGTCTGACAGCTGGGGACATGAAGGTGCAGTGTGTGATACACAGGTAGAACATGACATATGTTGGCTTCTCTTGTGTCTCCAAATGCACAGGACATACTTTGTACGGATGCTGTTGTTGAGATGCATTGCCATGTGACTCTACATCCGTGAAAATGCAGTGATTTGGGGTAGGTGGATCTACATAGACATTGTGTGTGGCTGTAGTCATGTGAATAATATGTCTTCTGTGATCTCTCATATTGGGCAGATGCTGTTATTTCATTTTTGTAACCTGTGCCTCCGTAACCATCTCTTGCTGTGTTTCACTCATATCCCCATGTACTTGTGTTCAGCATGTCCTCTGGCACAGTCTCAATGCGACATGTACAACATACCTGCATGTGTGTGTAGGTTGTTTTTTTGTGTATTTTACCACCACTTCCTCCGTCCCCAACAATGTACTATCAGCCAACAACACGGTATCATAGCATGTTCACTGGGCCTTTATATCTACAGATATCCACCTGTGCACATACAGGCCATGTGTTACAGATGGGACGCTGAACTTTACATACTGTGTGTGTGGCTGTTTTTATAGGTTGCCTGTGTGATGATGGATTGATCAGACATAGTACATCTTCATCTGCTGTGAGGGGTCTGTGCACCTGCGGATCATTTGGGACAGCGCTAACTCATACATAGTGGGGTTTACCTTGTGACCATTATCTGCATGTGTTGTGTGCTGTGATTAGACATGTGTCTTGTGTTCAGAGTAAGCACTGCTGTGCAACTTTGGTGCCTTTCAGATATGAACATAATGGTGACATGCATCAACAGTGGTTTGACATGGTGATTCTACACCTTTTGCTGACATTGTCTCCTTTCATTGTGACGTGATCTGGCTGTTTAGTGGCTCAAGGGATTGATGACATACACCTGATGCAAACACAAGGTAGGTTTCACCTTTGTTATTTTGATAATTACATTTGTATTTAACTGGTGATAATCTCATATGTGTCTCCTGTGTATGTTAGATTTCCTCTATGCTCACATGAACAGATGCATATTGTGTGTAGCTGTGAGACACGTGTGTGACATGAGCATGGACATGACCATATCCATGTGCCACCCGTGTCTGTGTTTACCATTACTGATGTTGCCCACAACGTTTGGTTTAGTATTGATATCATGTCATGTTTGCCTATGCATCCCTTTATTCTGCATTTTGTAAGGTGTGACGGTCTGACATTTGTGTTTATTTTGCAAAGTGTCAAACAATAACATACTTATCCTCTCCTGACACAGCACAGAGGACATACCGGACACATCTCTTACAGAGCATCTGTTGTCAACACCACCCACCTGTTGGAGGACAGAACACCATGCAACTCTTTACCAAAACATTTAGCCATTGGATGTTTGAGCTCTGAGAGTGGATCAAATGACTGCGAGGGACAGTATTACTCTTTGACTGCTGATTTCCCCATGACAGAGGTGTCGACCGCAATGTTGATGCAATGGTTGGCAGTGAGTGCTGCTCAATGTAGAGGACACACATGAACTTTGAAGGACTGTGCCATATTGCACACTGACACTTGACTATGCATGGCCAGAGTTGAAAGAAACCTCTTAACCTAACCTGCTGGACTGCAGATACTATTTTGACTTTGGACACTGATCCCCCCTTGTGCAGCAGCAACTGACATGGACAGTGTAGGTGCTACATTCAGACACAGTTGAGCTTTTCTGGACTTTGGCCCATGGGTGTGTCATGCCACCCACGATATGATGCTGGTTTTCTTACAACACAAACATACACCCATGTTTTTGGCATGGGGCTAACGATGGGGCACTCCTATTGTCAACGTCTACCTGCTTTCCACCTGGACATGATACCGCCTTTACCTCAACAATGCTTTCAAGCACACCGACATCTTGGACTGATGTTTTCAATGACCCAAGGGTTTTTAAGGGCATGTGTGTCATCACTGTATCATGTTCCAATGTGGATGTTGCGTGTGCATATGACTGACTATGTTTGTGAGACACAGCATGTGGGGCTATGGCTTCTGTGTGGTTCCCTGTAATATGTTTGTCCAAAATGTCCTTCTTCACATGCTACATCTTGTGTTTGTTTACTGTGCATACATGACAGTGTGCATATATGTACACACCTTGCATTTGCCATTTAAACGGACCTGATTATGCCCTGTGTTAAGGGCACTCACATTGCCACATTATGTTTGTAGTGTGGCAGTGTGCGTGACCGTTCTACTTCTTCACTTGTGCATTCCATGATCATGCTATATGTGGCCAAACAGTGTCTACCCAAAAAGAAAGGGCAGGGTGACCTCCTTGATGGTGTTATATGTGCATGTTTCTGCAGGCTGTTTAGTTGGTATTATGTCTGTGTTCATGTGTCTGTGCTACCTGTTATCATATGCTAATTGTGATGTTTATGATTGTTTTGGTCCACATTGTGGCAGGTTTGCTTCGTAGATCAGGCATTAGGATGAGAGCTTCCTCATTACTTGTATTGCATGTTTTTTGACATGTAAAACTTTTGGGAAGATAAGTTTTTGATGTTTGTCTGACTCCTGTGTGGACAAATGGGTATGTTTTGAGGGACAGATGAGGTGTGTTGGGTCCGCAGCATGCAGCGTCTACTGTGTACCTGCACTCATATGTGGGTAACACATTTGCGCCAAGCAGCACCAGGTGGGGGCTGGGGGTCTGCTGCCGAGTGCATAGCATGCACATAATATATTGTGCCGTTAATTTGTGGTCAAGGAAGTAACCTTTGTGTAGGAGGTGGATTTGTGACCTGCTAAGGGTGTTTCCCACTTTCACAAGGGATACAGTCAGCCTTGATATTATGATGGCACTATCTACACTATTTGTGATGTTAGCAAAATAAATATATGTATTTGACAGACATTTTTTCCGTTTGCTGATTGATCATGGTGACAGACCTGGACTGCAATGTGTGCCTTTGTATCAGTCCTGACTCCTTGTGGTATTTTTTCCATGGTAATGGAGGGTTACCTGACTTGCCCTACGCCACAGGGAGTGCTACTGTGAATTTATCACTGGTTGTTTGGGGGCGAAGCCAGTTTTCTCATCACTATGTTAGTTCTCCACTATTTGAGCGTACTGTCCCTTTATGGGGTCGTTTGCTGGTCATGTACATGGTGCACATGTGCTCACATCCTTGCACAGTGCCAGCTGTGTATGTGGCAGCCATATGGCACATCACTGTGTATGAACGCTTGACATACACACCCTCCCTTTGGGGTATTTGTGTTACAGTGTGCTCATTGTGCAGTTTGTGGGATTGTCTACAGTGATGTGTTTGAACTCTGTAGTTTGGAGGTTTTATCCACACTTTTTTTTTTTTGGTCCACTGGCATAAATGCACCATTAGGTACCACCAGCTTCCTCACCTCTACACACACCCTTCCCTCTCTTCACTGTACAACAGGGTGCATCCTGTGTGCTGCATCGCCATACCATATTCGTTGTTACATAGGTCTCTCACTTTATGGTGATAACATGGCAGTGCACGTGGTGATTTTGTTTGGCTGTGATTCTGGTGGTGTGTGTGTGGTACACCTGATTGCATGTTGAGCTTTCTCCGGCCCAAATCATCATTATTCACCTGATCCACAGAGCGTCATGTGCTGCCCTGGTGCTTTATTGTTTTTTAAATTTTGCATGCTGTATTCACTGCAGAACATTTCCTTGTGTTGGTGCAGGTGTCCCTGGTGCCAAATACAGAGTGGAAGTAGATCTGTACATAGCACATGCGCATGTGCATGTGCATTTGCATTTGCTCAGGATTTATTTTGGTGGTTTGCTTGTCCTGACAGCCAGCAGGCGTTTGGTGTACTGCCATGCAGTGTTTTTGTATGCAGCCTTTGCTAATGTTCTCAAATTGGCGGTGTGGCCTACCGGTTTAGGCATGGCAATTTGTGGTGGTGGTGGTAATCGGTGTGCTTCCTGTCTGCTGTCTTGGATTTGTATGCTTGTCCTGCATTGGTGCGTTTCATTCGTCTGCGTGTCATATCTGTGGTGATGTGTGGTATGACCACATTGTACCCTCATCTGAGTTGTGAAACATCCTTGCGTCCATCCTCTGTCTGCCAGCTGTGTGCCATCCTACCCTGATGTGCATGCTGCTTCCCCACATCATGAACTCCCTCACATTCCTGGATTGCAGCTCGCCCTGCTTGCCTCTCCTGTGTATGCTCGGCCTAGCACTTGTACGCCACAGTCATCCTGATATTTCACTTATTCTGCCATTGCAGCCACCTCTGCTGGCCACATCTTCCCATCCTCTGTCACACACAGTCATTACAGCATGGTACATTACCATCACTCTGTGCATGGATCTCATTGGCCACAATATGTTTTTCCATTTTTATGGCTGTCACATGGACTGAAGCTGATTTCTGCAGGCCATAAACTTATCTACGTCGTTCTTTTAGTTTGATATTGTCTATGTTCTCTGCTCTGTGCAGTGTTCGTGTTACATGTGTGTTTGGCACATACCTCTTTTAACATTAAAATTGTGGAATGTTACTGTTGTTGGCTAACGTTGCTGATTTCACCTATACATCCTTAGGGCATCTTCTGGCACACCTTCGATTCAGACAGCTTATGGGGTGCCTACGATAGTGCCTTGGGAGTTGACAGCCTTTCAACATGGCCTCAGGGAGACATTAAGGTTTTCCTTTGCTGACGGGGTATGTATAGGATGTTCCATCTGATGCACCGTAAAATGGCCAATAATATATGGCACAAGGGTGTAGTTCTCTTTAGATGGAAGCACGGCTTTCTGTACACTTGCACACAGAAATGGGACATAACTCAGCTAACCTAATTCCCTGGAAATAGCAAACCATGACCCCTGCATCATCATTGACTGTCTTCACCAGTTGTAAGCATACATTACATAGGAGTATGTGGTTTTTCACCAGACCTTGTATGTAATGGACCTATGTTAATATTGGGATTTCAATCTCCAAAGGGAATAGGGCATTTTCCAAGATAATATTAACTCTGATCCCCTGTTGATATCAGTCCCCGGGGCCTGTCTGCAGCACCTCCTAGCTAAATCACTAATGGCAGACGCAGGTCTGCCATTGATGATTTAGCAAGGGGGGGCTGCAGACAGGCCCCGGGGACTGATTACAATGACATTTACTCTGACCCCCTGTTGATATCAGTCGCCAGGGGCTGGCTGCAGCCCCTCACTGCTAAAACAAGGATGTCAGACCTGGGTCAGCACACCTACTTACCATTTCCATACATCACAATGCACAGTGCTGCCATCAGAAACAGTGCTGTGACCTTTACCTGCCTCATAGGGCACCCTACATGGCACCCCATCGGCCACGCTTTCAGCAACATTGTACGGTGCCATGGCGGACAATCCATTTACAAATGTGTCCTGTGGGGTAACTTCAGGGGCACGTTATGTTACAGTGCTGTGAAAGTACATGTGCTTGAATAAGTTATTGCACAGATATACGAGATGTGCCTCCTAAAGCAATATTAACCCTAACAGGTACACACTCACCAAGCCATGTTCATTTGCCATTATGGGGGATTGCACCCCTGCACCATTGCTCATTGCCTTACCCATTGTGGTTTGATTCTGTTTCTGGCCTTGCACATCAGCGCACCACCATATGGCTCACCAACATTATTATGCCTCCAAAAACATTACCACACACCCTTATGCCCAGCAGCACAACATCTTATGCCGCCCATACTTTCTATGCCTTCTAAAATAATGCCACAGCCAGCTTTCTTCAGTGTGCACTGTGGGGGATCGAACCCATGCTCCCTGCACCTTTGGTCAGTGTTCTAACCATTGTGCTGTGGCTCAGTTCTTCTGCTTTCATATCAATGCGCCACTTATGCCTCCCACGCAGCCATCGCATGCGCTAATGTGCACTGCACATATGGCCGCCACGCACCTTAACGCATATGCAAATTACAGGTTTCCTTTTTCAGCAAACCACCCACTCCTTATATGGCACACACACTCTACCGCGGCCCACACTTTACCGGGGTTTAGTAAACATACCCCATAGTGCATTTGAATTTTCAGCTTTAGACAAGGTCCATCATGAGAAACTCTTGAGGAATTAAAAAACAAATATCATGGGATTGGAGACAGTGTCCTATTATGGATTGGGAACTGGTTAAAAGAAAAAAACCAGTAGAGTTAAGTGGTCAATTTTCTCAATGGAGAAAGGTAAATAGTGGAGTACCCCAGGGATCTGTAATGAACCTACTGCTTTTTTTTTTTTTTATCATATATATAAATGACCTGGAAATGGGAACAAGTGTTATGATCAAATTTGCAGACAACACAAAATAATTCAAAGTTGTTAAATCACAAGAGGATTGTATAAAATTGCAAAAGGACCTTGAGGAACTGGTATCCAAATGGCAGATGAAATTTAACATGGATGAGTGCAAAGTTATGTACTTAGGGAAGAATAATCCAAACTATAGCTACACGATGCAGAATTCCACAGTAGGAGCCACCATTCAGGAAAAGAATGTAGGTATCATTGTTGATATGTTGAAATCCTCAACTCAGTGTGCAGCACCAGTCAAGACAGCTAACATACGAGATGCCAGAAATAATAACTAAAGGAATATGGAATAAAATAGTCTTGAAAGACTAGAAAAGGGGACTGTTACTTCTGGAGAGAGATCTGAAATTGTGAGTATATACTTCTGGGAATTTTCTGAAAGGAATTCTTTTTATTAAAGCTAATTAGTCTGTGAACCCACTATTTTTTGTTAAATCAATCAGGGCCTAGTAGCAGCAGTTTAAGTTTACATTTAAAACACAGAAGAGAGCTTTCTGGTTAAATTTCATACCCAGCAGAGAGCTTGTAGTTTAAATTTAATAGTCACTCAGGGCCTAGCATCAGCAAAGTACTTTTAATTTAAATTTAAAACACAGAAGAGAGCTTTCTGGTTAAATTTAGAACCCAGCAGAGAGCTTGTAGTTTAAATTTCATAATAAGTTAGAGCCTAGCAGCAGCAAAGAGCTATAATTTAAATCAAAGAAGAATATAGCTTACCTCAGCAGCACAGGACAGGGTACGGTGTAGCAGCCCTCTTTTAATAAGTGTTATTTCCCTCCCTCCCCAGACCCACCCACCCACCCACCCCTGTGATAATCGTAGCTTTATAGGTACTGTGATGAGGAGAGCATGGCTGAGCCCATGCAAACAGAGGAAAATTATAGCTCTACCTTTAAGGAAGGAGACAGGCAGGATATCTGTAGCTTTCAGGGTACAGGCAAAGGAAAAAACCACACACTTGCTGAAGCTAAGCCACACCCAAGCTCTGCTGATCTAAGGGCAGGCTTGGAGGATAATGAAAGACACCTGGGTAAGGGACAGTGCAAGTTAGGAAAAAGGCAGCTTTATAAACCCAGAGAAACACGTGAGAGTAGCACCGGCTGGAGAGAGGATCCCACGAGAGAGCAGTACTCTGGGAGAGAGCAGCATACGAGGGAGCTGACTAGAGAGAGCACTGCAGACTTCCGTGGAGGGAGAAGCACCAGAGAAAGACCCAGAGAACTCACCAAAGAGGAGAACGGTGGAGATTTCCAGGGGGATTTCAGAGGTGAAAGCAGCACCCAGAAAGAGAGGCAGGCTTGCAGGGAAACTGCAATTGGTTCTGAAGCCAGGAGAGCTGTAGTTGAAAGAATTACAGACAAGGGGCAAGGTGCAGTTCCTCCAGTATGTGGACCAGTTAAAAAGATTCCAGTTCCCAGAAGGTGGGTGGATAAAAATATACCTAAGAGTGACCTAAGCCAGTTAGAGGCACTCTGGCGTTTGAGTCGGGAAAAGAAACTTCTCACTCCAGGTGGAAACCCTTTTCCTAGTAAGAAGCCCCAGTGGAGGAGAATTCAGGAGCACTTAGAGAGTTTCAAGCAAGAAGCATTGCATGAAGGTTTAGAGCCAGACATACCGGTTGAAAACCCGGAGGAAATGCAAGTAGAATCTGTTGAACCTGATTCTGACTCAGAGGATTTATTAATGGACTGTTCATGGTGTAAAAAGGCAGAATAGAAGCTGCTGGATAAAGGAAAAAGTCTGTAACCTGAAAACCACCAAAAGCAGTGAGTAAGACAGGGATAATGATTCTAGCCTGAATGGTTAAGTACCCTGTTGAAGGAAGAAAAAAGACAATTACTTTGATTTGAAGAAAAGAAACTGTGTTTATTGCTGTATGTTTGGGAAACAGCTACGTATGTTGTGAAAGCCAGCTAAAGCAATTTCACTGTTGGGTTTTTTGTGTGATTTTCCTGAGGATCATTTGTTTGGAGAAGAATCCTGTTTTGTTTGAGCTATATGCTTTTTGAAAAGAAGGAAATAAATTCCTGTGTCTCTTTTGGAAAAACCCTCGGTTCTCAATACTACTGTTTTTTTAAGTGGTAGCACAACTAAAAGTCCCAGCAGCCCAAGCTCTGGACGAGGACAAATTATTCTTTATTCAAAGACTAAATTAGACTAAAGACGGAGCAACACCCCCCCACCGTGCTCCTGCCCAATCGGGGCAGTGGGAGAGCAGGAGGAAAGCGGCCCGCCTCAATAAAAGCGGCGTCCCTCGCGGGCGCGCCTGCGCCTGGCGGGCCTCGCCAGAGGGCCCTTTGGCGTGGCCCTTAGGTGCGGCACAGAGGCGCAGCACAGAGCGGAACCCAACAAGGAGCAGACGGAAGTGAAGGACATCAGAACCGCAAGTAGAACTCTCACAGTACATCACACATTCCCCACCACCACACTCTCACCTACACTACACACACCCCAATAGATCCGGCTCGCCCTCCACGGGACAGGCTCCCTCCACGGGACAGGCTCCCGCACCAAGACGCCCTACACAGATCCGGCTCGCCCTCCACGGGACAGGCTCCCTCCACGGGACAGGCTCCTGCACCAAGACACCCTACACAGATCCGGCTCGCCCTCCACGGGACAGGCTGCCTCCACGGGACAGGCTCCCGCACCAAGACGCCCTACACAGATCCGGCTCGCCCTCCACGGGACAGGCTCCCCCCACGGGACAGGCTCCCGCACCAAGACGCCCTACACAGATCCGGCTCGCCCTCCACGGGACAGGCTCCCCCCACGGGACAGGCTATCGCACCAAATACAGAGCTCACCAAACAGACTACAGAAGAAGACTTAAGAATACAGGCATCACCATATCAGAACATCACAAAAAACCAACATGCACGCCACATACTTCCTCCCACTCTACCTACTCGTCACACAACTCCTCCCACCAGCCACACACCTACACTACCCACAAGCAAACACAACATGGCACCCACCAACCGTATGGCCATACTTAGAACCTCAGCGCACATACAAAGAGACACTCGGAACCTCCCAGGCAAAGCGAACAGACACAAATCAAACCCCCAGGCCTGCACAAAGGAAGCACATGTAACAGCAACCTCCTCAACAAAGACAACAACGATTGAGCTCATAAACGCCAGATCCGTCTGCAACAAGATTCACACTCTTGTAGATCACATTGAAGAGCGACAGCCCGACATAATATGCATCACAGAAACATGGCTCAACCCGACTGACAACGTACTACTCAACCAACTAGTACCGGACAACTACTCAGCATACAACTGCCCGCGCACCCACAAGCGTGGAGGAGGAGTTTTGATAATAGCAAAAACGAAACTAAAGTTCAAGACACAGAGCCTCACCAATACACAGCAATGCAACACAATTAGCATCAAGAACAAGAGCATTGCAATCTGCCTAACCTACAGAGCACCCAGAGCTCCACCCGACGAACTAGCCTTCACACTCGAAGAAGCCTGCGCCATAACAACAAACAACAAACCAGCGCTGCTAATCGGAGACTTCAACCTCAAGTCCACAAATGTAAAAGACGCAGAGGCCTTCCTTCAAGCAATGTCCTCACTTCAATTCACACAGATAATCAATGCACCAACACACAGACATGGATCATCCCCAGACCTCATATTCGCATCCAATTACCTAACATCAAGAAACCTGATCTCTCCACCCACCATTACCCCAGTGCCATGGTCTGACCACTACCTAATCGAGACAAGGCTGCGGTCACAAGAGGACCAGACAAACGAAAGAGCTAACATCTCACACACACAAAGACGATTCAAGAGTTTCGACAAGGACGAATTTATACAGGACACAATACAACACCTGAACCCTACCACAGACGACCTGGAGGAACAAGTTTACAGCTGGAACAGCATTTTAGCCAACGCCGCCAAACCATCTGATGGCGGGACCAAGAAACAACACCACAACAAGAGACAAAACAAACCATGGTACTCAGCAAAAATACGACAGGAAAAGAGGGAACTCAGAAAGATTGAACGGAGATGGAGAAAAAACAAGGCAACTGTCGATCAGCATCTTTATCTAACAAAGCAAAAGCAATACAATGAACACATCAACCAATCAAAGAAGGAATTCCACACAAACTTGATAAACACTTCCATCAACAAACCCAGAGAGCTTTTCGAAATAGTGAAAATCCTCACAAAAGAGCAAACCGAAGGGGAAGTACAAGTTGATCCACAGGAATTCGCCGACCACATCAAAGAAAAATTTCACTCCACAGAACGAACAACGCCTAGTAGGACCACCAGGACGGACGTACACTCCAAAACCTGGGGCACATTCTCCTCACCCTCAACAGAACAGTTATCCCACATCATCTCAACAATCAACACAAGCACTGCTCCTACAGACCCATGCCCGGTGTCATGGGTCAAAGCCACCAAATCAAGCCTCATCCCTACCATACATAAAATGGTACACAACTCACTCACTCAAGGACTCATGCCAAAGCAACTAAAACTTGCCTCAGTAAGACCCATCACAAAGAAAACAACTCTCGACAAAAAAGATCCAGCAGCATACCGACCAATCTCCAGCATACCCTTCCTCGCAAAAATCATCGAAAAAACAGTTCAACTACAACTTCAGGATCACATCGACAAACACGAAATTCTCGACAACAACCAACACGGATTTCGTCCCAACCATGGAGTCGAAACGCTACTGATCCATCTCTTCGACAGCATCCTAAGAATAATTGACAACACCAAGAATGGAATCATAATGATCTTCATCGACATCTCCTCAGCCTTCGACACAGTGGACCACAACACGCTCCTGGAAAGACTAAAGAACATTGGTATACACGGTATCACATTGAAATGGTTCCACTCGTACCTAACCGAAAGACAGCTACAGGTCAAGGTGGGACACATCACCTCCCGACCCATAAAAGTCCGACAAGGAGTACCTCAAGGATCTGCGCTCTCAGCACTCCTGTTTAACATCTACATCCAACCAATATGCAACATCATGAAAGAGAACAACATTCAATACACAATCTATGCGGATGACATCATGATATACACCCCGATGTCAATCGACAACCCGGATTTCTCTAAGATAACAAACTGCCTTACCCAAATGATCAGTTGGTGTCAAAACAACCACCTTGCAATAAACTACAACAAGACTGAAGCTTTAATCATCACTCGGAACCAAGGCTTCATACACCCACCAAATATAAAGATTCAAAGCACCACCATACCAATAAGGTCAGAAGTGAGATACCTCGGGGTTACTCTGGACAATAAACTCAATCTCAAGCCACACATAGACAAGACCATCCAAAAAGCATACTACAAGATGCGAATCATCAGGAGACTGAAACCACTCCTCGCCCCAGAACACTTCCGCACCGTCTGTCAAGTACTGATAACCCCACTACTGGACTTCTGCAATCCGATATACCTCGGACTACCAAAACAAGCCATCAAACCACTCCAACTGGCACAAAACACAGCAGCAAGAATCATATCCGGAACTGCAAGACAGGAGCACATCACACCCACCTTAAAGGACCTACACTGGCTTCCAATCGGTGCACGCATCAGATACAAAACTATCATAAACCTATTCAAGATAAAACAGCACACATCAGCCAACAGCCTGCACTCCCTCATACAACCAGACACCAGCACACGTCCTAGAAGAAAGCAAACACACAACCGCGTCAGCACCCCAAGTGAATACAAACACACACGCAAGGACACAACAGACAGAGCACTATCCATGGCTGCTCCAACAATATGGAACAAACTACCGGACGACTTGAGGGCAACCACAGACCTCAAAGACTTTAGAAAACAGCTGAAAACCATGCTGTTCATAGAACACTATGGACACATCACATAACCTAATTGACTGTATAGCAGCACATGTTAACCGCCTAACACTGTATGTATATAAATGTCTTTAGCACCACTGTATATAGCCCACATTGTACATAGCTCAAACCAATCCAGCACACAATACAACACACACTAAACAAAATCCTCACCCTCACTGCATGTATAACACACTCACACTACCAGATTGTTTGCTGTGATACCACCTTGATTATTATGATAAGGCGGTTTAGAAATACTGTTAAATAAATAAAATAAATAGTGGCACCCCTATGCCTATAGGCCGTGGCCTGGGGCCCCCACAGTACTTACACTTACACATTTTAACAGACAGGAGGTGCTCTCAGGTGAAGCTCATTACCCAAATCAGTCATACAATAAGGACCTGAGATTAATTAAGCTTCAGGTGAACAAGGTATATTAAACGTATTAGATACAGTTTTAATGGCAACCCTTAGTAAGTAAAGAACTTAAAGATCTAAACAAAAACTTAAAACTAAGATGCAGACAGCAGTCCAGCAGCGAGATGGGGGCTTTCCAATCTTTTGCATTGAGTGCCACATGTATGATTTTCACCCAGAGGTCTTATGTGTGCACTAGGTGCAAGGAGCTCTTTGCTCTCAGGGAACGAGTCCGTTCTCTAGAGGCTAGAGTAGCAGACTTGGAAAACATAAGACAGACAGAGAGGTACATAGACGAGACCTACAGGGATATAGTCCTGAAGTCCCACCTCCAGTCTGGCAGCATCCCTGTTGCCATAGAGGAGAGAGGTCACGTGACAGGAGATCACCACCCTGGTGTGGCAGGAAGTGATCCTGTAACTAGGACCTGTCCTCCAGGTGATGTAAAACCCTCTCACACCGAGGAAGTTTCTCCAGGGCCATGTGCCCATGAGGGAAGGGTTAGGACAGCCGTTATAGTTGGTGATTCGATCATTAGGCATGTAGATAGCTGGGTGGCTGGTGGACGTGAGGATCGCCTGGTAACATGCCTGTCTGGTGCGAAGGTAGTGGACCTCACGCGCCACCTAGATAAGGTCTTAGATAGTGCTGGGGAGGAGTCTGCTGTCTTGGTACATGTCGGTACCAATGACATTGGAAAATGTGGTAGGGAGGTTCTGGAGGCTAAATTTAGGCTTTTAGGTAGGAAGTTGAAATCCAGAACTTCCAGGGTAGCGTTCTCCGAAATGCTTCCCATTCCACGTGCAGTACCCAAAAGGCAGGCAGAGCTCCGGAGTCTCAATGCGTGGATGAGACAATGGTGCAGATATGAGGGTTTTGGATTTGTTAGGAACTGGGGAACATTTTGGGGAAAGGAGGGGCTCTTCCGAAGGGATGGGCTTCACCTTAACTGGGATGGAACCAGGCTGCTGGCATTAACCTTTTAAAAAGGAGATAGAGCAGCTTTTAAACTAGATAATAGGGGAAAGCCGACAGTCGCCCAAGAGCGGATGGTTCGGAAGAGTGTATCCTTGAAGGATACTACCAAAAGCAGAGAGGTTCCAAAAAAGAGTAAAGTAGCCCAAATGCCCTCGAGTATGGAGCAGACAAATCTTAAAGATCCCAAATTACCCATGTCTACCAATAGCCAAATTAATATGAATAAAATACAGTCTCTAAAATGCTTGTATGCAAATGCTAGAAGTCTAAAAAATAAGATGGGAGAGTTAGAATATATAGCACTAAATGAGAGGTTAGATATGATTGGAATATCAGAGACATGGTGGAAGGAGGACAACCAGTGGGACACTGTGATACCTGGGTACAAACTATATCGTAATGATAGAGCTGATCAAATTGGTGGAGGGGTTGTGCTCTATGTTAGAGAGGGCATTGAGTCAGAAAGGATTAAAGTTTTGCAGGAAACAAACTTTGCTGTAGAATCTCTATGGATTGAAATTCCATGTAAAAAGGGGAAGGCGATGGGAGTGGGGTTGTACTATCGACCACTGGGCCAGAATGAACAAATGGATGATGAAATGCTCAAAGAAATCAAGGAAGCTAACAAAAGTTACAGCGCAGTAATAATAATGGGTGATTTCAATTACCCCAGTATCGACTGGGTCAGTGTCACGGCAGGACATGCTAGGGAGATAAAGTTCCTAGATGACATAAATGACTGCTTCTTGGAGCAGCTGGTTCATGAACTGAGCAGAGGGGAAGCCATATTAGACCTAGTCCTTAGTGGAACACCAGATCTAGTGCAAGAGATAAGGGTGTTGGGACCACTTGGCAATAGTGATCATAGCATGATCGCCTTTGATTTAATTAGTGGAGGAGGGATGGTAAGGAAATCCACAGTACTACCTTTTAACTTTCAAAAGGGAGACTATGATAAAATGAGAAAAATAGTTAAGAAAAAACTAAAAGGAGCAGTTGCAAAGGTTATAGACTTACATCAAGCTTGGGTGTTGTTGAAAAATACTATCTTGGCAGCCCAGACCAGCTGTATTTCACGCTTTAAGAAAAGTGGACGGAAGTCCAAAAAACTGCCAGCATGGTTTAAAGGTGAGGTCAGAGAGGCTGTTGCCAAAAAAGCATCTTTCAGGAAATGGAAAAAAGAGCCAAATGACGAAACCTGGAAACAGCACAAGCAGTGGCAAATCAAATGCAAGGCATTGATAAAGCAGGCAAAGGGAGAATTTGAGAAGAAGCTTGCTGTGGAAGCAAATACGCGAAATAAAGATTTTTTCAAGTACATTCGTAGCAAAAAACCTGTGAGAGAGTCAGTTGGTCCATTAGATGATAGAGGAGTTAAAGGGGCACTAAGAGACGACAAGGCGATAGCGGAGAGACTGAATGAATTCTTTGCTTCGGTCTTTACAGAGGAAGATGTAGGGATGTTACCCATGACTGAAGTGGTATTTAAAGGTGCGGAAGAATTGAAGGAAATATCGATACATCGGGAAGATGTATTACAACTATTAGATAAACTGAAGAGTAGCAAATCACCTGGGCCGGATGGTATACATCCAAGGGTGTTGAAAGAACTGAAATATGAGATTTTAGACCTGCTATTAGTAATCTGTGAACTATCATTAAAATCATCTCTAATACCTGAAGATTGGAGGATCGCCAATGTAACACCAATTTTTAAAAAGGGTTCGAGGGGTGTTCCAGGAAACTACAGACCGGTGAGCCTCACATCAGTACCGGGAAAAATGATAGAAACCATCATAAAGAATAAAATTACTCAGCATGTAGATAGTCATGGCCTAATGGGAGACAGCCAACATGGCTTTAGACAAGGAAGATCTTGTCTTACTAATCTGTTATGTTTTTTTGAAAGTGTGAATAAACAGGTGGACAAAGGTGAGTCGGTTGATATAGTGTATCTGGACTTTCAGAAAGCCTTTGACAAGGTCCTTCATCAGAGACTTTTGGCAAAACTAGAGTCATGGGATAGGAGGCAGTGTACTACTGTGGATCAAGAACTGGTTAAAAGATAGAAAGCAGAGGGTTGTGCTAAATGGCCAATTTTCCCAATGGAGAAAGGTGAATAGTGGTGTACCCCAGGGATCTGTGCTGGGTCCGCTGCTTTTTGACATATTCATAAATGACCTGGAAAGTGGAATAACGAGTGAAGTTATCAAATTTGCAGATGACACAAAACTATTTAAAGTTGTTAAAACCCAAGAGGATTGTGGAAAATTGCAAGAGGATCTTGATAAATTAGAAGACTGGGCATCAAAATGGCAGATGAAATTTAATGTGGACAAGTGCAAAGTTATGCACCTAAGGAAGAACAACCCAAACTATGGCTACACAATGCAAGGTTCCACATTAGGAACCACCACCCAGGAAAAAGATTTAGGCGTCATTGTGGATAACATGTTAAAACCCTTGGCCCAGTGTGCAGCGGCAGCCAAGAGAGCAAATAGAATGCTATGTATCATAAGGAAAGGAATGGAAAATAAAACAAAAGATATCATAATGCCTCTATCGTTCCATGGTGAGACCGCACCTTGAATACTGTGTGCAATTCTGGTCGCCGTATCTTAAAAAGGATTTAGAGTTATTAGAAAAGGTTCAGAGAAGAGCCACCAAAATGGTAAAGGGGATGGAAGGATACTCCTATGAAGAAAGGCTAAAAAGGTTAGGACTCTTTAACCTGGAAAAGAGACGGCTGAGGGGAGATATGATAGAAGTCTATAAATTAATAAACAGAGTGGAACGGGTAAACGTAGATCGATTGTTTACGTTATCAGAATATAGAAAGACTAGGGGACATGCAATGAAGCTACAGGATAAACTATTTAAGACTAATAAAAGAAAATATTTTTTCACTCAATGTGTAATCAAACTTTGGAATTTGTTACCGGAGGATGTAGTAAAGGCTGTTAGTGTAGCTGGGTATAAAAAAGGTTTGGACAAGTTCCTGGAGGAAAGGTCCATAAACCATTATTAAGAAGGGGCCCAGGATATCAATGCTTGACCCAGTACAAGCATTGCGGAACCTGTGTCTTTTGGGGAAACTGCTAGGTACGTATGACCTAGATTGGCCACTGTTGGAAACAGGATACTGGGCTTGATGGACCTTGGTCTGACCCAGTATGGCATATCTTATGTTCTTATATCATAATGCCTCTGTATCACTCCAAGGTGCGACCACATCCCGAGTGCTGCCTGCAGTTCTGGTCACCACATCTAAAAAAAAAGATAAAGAGGAATTGGAAAAGGTACAGAGAACCACCAAAACTATAATAGGAATGAAGGATAGCCCTACGAGGAAAGGTTTAAATGATTAGGGCTCTTCTGTTCGGATAAAGGACAGCTGAGGGGAGATATGATAGAGGTCTATAAAATGAATAGTGTAGAACAAGAAAATGAACACAAACTAGGGAACATACAATTAAGCTGCAAAGAAGTGCATTTAAGACTAATCGTAGAAAATATTTTTTCATTTAACACATAATTAAGCTCTGGCATTCATTGCCAGAGGATGTAATAAAAGCAGCTGATGTAGCTGGGTTTAAAAATGATTTGTACAAGTTCCTGGGGGCAATCCACTGCTTGTTCTTGGGATAAGAAGTATGGATTCAGTCTATCTTTTGGGATCTTGCCAGATACCTTTGACCTGGATTGGCAATTGTTGGAAACAGGATACTGGGTGTGATGTACATTTGTGAGACCCAGTATAGCAAATCTTATGTTTTTAGTAGCTGCCTCTGTTTTGGATTTCCTCTCTCTCTCATATACTGTAGGCTCTTAGAAGCCAGAGAGACTAGGTAGTCTTTTTTTTCTCAATGAAATCTCATCAAGACTGGTTAATTTTAATCCAAGCCTTTTATTTCTCCATCTGTGCGCCTTGGCTACAGGGCCGGCCCATCCATTGAGCGATCATGTTGTTCACACAGGGCACCGTGCTTCAGGAGGCCCCACGTGAACTCCATTATCACACAACAGAGGGGCCGGCCCTGGTAATGACCTTTAATCTTTCCTGACATTCGCGGCTTCACAGAAACAGCCACCAGCATGAGGGAAAAGGCTCTTCACACTGGCGATTGTGCAGAGGGAGCTGGGGCTTCGCCAGCTCCCTCTGAAGCCCCTTAGACAGCCATGGGGCTGTTCAGAGGAAGGGAGGCTAGGATTGGATGGCTGTGATCAGGGGGAGGGGGAACTTGACTGCAAATGGGCTGTGATGGTTGGGGGGGGGGGGCTAGGATTGCAAATGGGCTGTGATGGGTGGGGGAACCTGGACTGGAAATAGGCTGTTTGGGGGAGGGACTTGGACTGGAAATGGGCTGTGATGGGGGGGGCTAGGACTGGAAATGGGCCGATGAAAAGCTGGAATAGGACTGGAAATGGGCTGACGAGGGGGCTAGGATTGGAAATTGGCTGATGGGGAGAGCTTGGACTGGAAATGGGGTGATGGGCTGGAATAGGACTGGATATAGCTGATGGGCTGGAATAGGACTGGGAATGGGCTGATGGCTGGAACAGGACCGGAAGCGGGCTGATCTAGTCTGAAACAGGGCTGGAAATGGGCTGATGGGGGGTTGGAATGGAACTGGAAAAGAGCATATGGAGGGATAGGACTGGAAATGGGCTGATGTGAGGGCATGGGAGAATGGGACTAGAAAGGAGCGGATGCTAGGTGGATCTAGAACTATAAGGGAGCTGATTTTGGGGGAGGACTAGAAGGGGAAGGGGATGGGGAATGAGAATGGAGAGGGGAAAAGATATTTTGTGTGAGAGGGAAGAAAAGTCTACAATGGGCCGGGTATTGAGAAAGTAAGTGGGGATTGAGAATGGAAGGGTGAAATTTGAGTGGATGATAAAGGAATAAGGAAAGAAATGGGGGAAAGAGCGACAGGGAAATGATCAGTATGTTAAAGCAGATATAGAGAGAGAAAGCATAGTTACTCACCTGTAACAGGCGATCTCCGGGAACAGCAGGAATTTAGCCTTCACATATGGGTATTGTTGGTACTGACGGAGCCTGCGCGGGAACGCTCCCCAGCATCCAATAGGAACGCTTTTCGGAGCATCCCTCAGAACTTGCACGCTGCCTTCCCGCCTTTCCAACTGTCCCTCTTCAGTTAAGTTTGGAGCTGAGTGAAAGGATAGAGGGGGAGAGGAAAGAGACAGAGAAATAGAGAGACAACTCCTAGGGGAGGTGGGTGGATTGTGAAGACTAAATTCCTGCTGTTCCCGGACATCACTTGTTACAGGTGAGTAACTACGCTATCTCCAGGAACAAGCAGGAATGTAGTCTTCACATATGGGGACTCCCTAGCTGAATATGCCGGGGAGATGGCACCAGGAAGCTGCCACCTATAGTGAGGTGGGCCATGCTTCCTCCCATGGATCTCTGGCATCCTACCAGGGTTGGTGGGTAGGAGTTGAATTAAGTCTGAAAGAGATGTTGAAGAACAGCCTGGCCAAAGAAGGCATCCCGACGGGAGGCTTTATCTAGGCAGTAGTGGGCTGTGAAGGTGTGTACCGAAGCCCAGGTGGCTGCTCGACAAATGTCATCGATAGACACAGAGTGAAGGTTAGCCATAGAGGCTGTCATGGCTCTCACATTATGTGCTGTGACATGGCCTTAAAGAGAAAGACTCTCTTACTCTCATAAGTAAAGGATATGCATTGGGCAATCCATTTAGATAGTTCTTTTGGAGACTGGAAGTCCCAAATGACTAGAATCAAAAGCAACAAAAAGTTGAGAAGACTTTCTATGATGCTGTGTTCTTTGTAGGTAAAAAGCCAAGGCTCTTTTACAGTCCAAAGTATGAAGGTTCCTTTCTGCATTAGAGGCATGAGGCCTCGGAAAGAATACAGGAAGGTAAATAAATTGATTTAAATAAAAAGGCAAAACCACCTTTGGCATAAAATATGGATGAGTTCTGAGAACAACCTTATGGTGAAACCTTGTATAAGGGGGATCAGCCACTAAAGCTTGCATTTCACTAATGCGACATGTGGAGGTAATTGCAATTAGGAAAATGACCTTCCAGGATAAAAACTTTAGGGTTGTAGTGGCTAAAGGTTCAAAGGGCGGTTTCATGAGCTGTCCGAGAACTAGATTTAAATCCCATGCCACCGGTGGTGGCCTGATGGGAGGCTTTGTTAATAGAAGACCTCTCATAAATCTTGCTATGAGAGGAAATTGGCTGTCCATTTAGAGGCTTATAGGAAGCTGCAATTTATTTATTTTATTTATTGAACGGTTTTATATACCACCTTTCAGAAAAATCAAAGCAGTTTACATAGAACAAAACTTGAACATTACATTGAAACTTATTCAAACAATTGAAATTACAGTGAACATTAAATTGTATATAATAAAAATGGTAATTTGAGGGTTACAATGCTGAGTAAATGCTGATTAGGTATATAGATAGTTTAAACATATATACAGATTTAAATATTTACAAATTTCAAAAATCTTATCTTATCTGAGTAAGGAAAAATGTATTGCTCTAATAATTGCACTAAGATGGACTCTTACTGAATTTGTCTTTAGACCAGAATTTGATAAATGAAGTAGGTACTCTAGTACTGATTCCAAAGGTATCACAAGGGGGTTTAAGCCCTTTTGAGAACACCATATAGTAGAACGTTTCCACTTGAAGGCGTAAGAACATCTTGTGGAAGGTTTTCTGGAAGCCTGAAGGACATCCTTTACCTGTTTGGAAAGGTTAAGATCCTGCAGGTCTAGGCTTTCAGCAACCAGGCCCTGAGATGCAGGAACTGGGGATTCGGGTGCCATAGCATCCCGTTCTCTTGGGAGAGACGGTCTGGAGCAAACCCTAACTCCAGAGGTGCAGCTTGAGAGAGATGTAGAAGCAGGGGATACCACGTTTGTCGTGGCCATCGTGGCGCTATGAGGATCATACGACCTCTGTCTCTCCGAAGCTTGAAGAGTGTTTTGGGGATGAGGGGAATGGGTGGGAAGGCATAGAGGAAGTCCTGACCCCAGTGAAGGAGGAAGGTGTCCCTTGCCTGGCAATTGTGAGCCGGAATTCTGGAACAGAACCGGGAAAGTTTGGCATTCAGTGGACTTGCAAAGAGGTCTATGTGTGGGGTTCCCCAGATGTGAAATATCTTTATCACCTGGTCTAGGTGGAGAGACCTTCGTGAGGCAGCAGTACTCGACTGAGTTTGTCTGCCCAAAGGTTTTGAATGCCTGGAAGATATACCACGAGAAGGTGAATTTGATGCTCTCTGGTGAGGGCCCATAGTTGTAAAGCTTCGTTGCATAATGACAGAGAGCCTGTTCCGCCTGGCTTGTTCATGTAGAACATGGCTACTTGAGTGTCCGTTTGGACTAGGACTGTCTTGTAGCTGAGCTGGGCATGGAATACTCGAAGAGCTAGATAGATTGCTCTGAGTTCTAGGAGGTTTATGTGAAGACAAGCTTCCTGTGGAGTCCTGGTACCCTGGGTGGAGAGATGGTGCAGGTGTGCTCCCCATCCCACCTGTGATGCATCTGTTGTTAGGGTGGCCTGGAATGGGGGTTGTTGGAAAGGAGACCCCACTAAAAGATTCTCCAGTGATTGCCACCATTGTAGGGACAAGATCAGTCGTCGTGAGTTTGATATCTTGTCCAACAGATGTCCTGTGGCCTGTGTCAATAGTGTCCACTGGGCTGCTCGCATGTGGAGGCGAGCATAGGGAACTACATGAACTGTGGATGCCATATGTCCCAGTAACTGCAGCAGTTCTCGAGCAGTTAGGGAGGACTTTCCCGCTGCTTGAGAGGCTAGTTGCATTATGCGAAGACAGCAGGGCTGTGGGAGGAAAGCACTTGACTGTCTGGTATCTAAACAAGCTCCTATGAACTCCAGGGTCTGAGAAGGAACAAGTTGAGATTTTGGGAAGTTTATGACCAATCCCAAGTATTGGAGAATTTGCATTGTGCGAGACAGTTCAGAGCTGGCTTCTGGAATTGTGGGGGCTTGAATGAGCCAGTCCTCCAAGTAAGGGAAGACGAATATCTCTAGGGTTCGCAGGAATGCAGCTGCTACTGCCATGCATTTCATGAATACTCTTGGTGCCGAAGCCAGACCAAATGGAAGAACCTTGTATTGGAGGTGTTTTCCCTTGAAAAGGAATCTTAAGAATTTCCTGTGATCTGGATGGATCAGAATATGAGTATATGCATCCTTTAGATCTAGAGAGCAAAGCCAACCCTGACTTTGAAGGTATGGCAGAAGAGTTCCCAGAGAAATAATTTTGAACTTTTCTCGGAACAGATATTTGTTCAATTCTCTGAGGTCTAGAATGCTTCTGTGTCCTCCTGTTTTCTTTGGAATAAGAAAATAGGGGGAGTAGAACCCTGTACCCTGTTGGGGAATGGGCACTTCCTCTATTGCTTCCTGAGCAAGGAGTGTTGAGACCTCTTGATACAGTAGATTGTCTGGAGAGGTTTGGGAATTGAACTGTCTTATGATTGTAGGAGGGGCATGCTGTGAAAATGAAACTTGTACTCCTCCCCTACAATGGACAGAGTCCAATTTTCTGCTGTTATTTGGTGTCATCTGTTGACAAAATGACAACCTGCCTGGAATGTTTAGGGGTTCTGGACCCTTCAGAGGCAGGAAAGCTAAGCTCTCTAGGAAGGAGTCAAAGCTGTTAAGGGGGCTGAGCCTATGGAGCTGGTTGAGCTCTAAGGCCTTTTGGCTTCTTTTGTTTGGATTGTTTCTGTTGTCCCTTTTGGGCAACTTGACTCTGAGCTTGCCCTTGCTGGGTATAGGATGGATAAAACTTCCTCTTTTTGCTGAAAAAGGGGTTTTTATAGGGTTTCTTTTTGGCTGGAGTGGCTGTAGATTTTGACAATCTGTCTAAAGTGAGATTGTCAGTATCTATCTCATTAGCATTTTCCTGCCAATTCTTGCCAAAGAGGTTTTCTCCTGTGCAAGGGATGTTTCCCAATTTATCCTGTACCCAAATCTCCAAGTCTGATGCCTGAAGCCAGGCAATCCAACGTGCACCAATGGCAATAGCAGAAGTTCTGCTGATGCATTCAAAGCAGTCAAAGGCTGCATGATTTACAAACTTGGAAACGTCTTGAGCATGCTTGACAAGAGTAAGGAAATCTTGTCGTTTGTCATCAGGGAGAAGGGGGCTCATAAGCTCCAAGTCTCCTGTGACCTCTTTGAGGAACATTCCCATATATAAAATATATGAGCTGATCCTAGCTGAAAGCATGGAAGCCTGAAATGTTCGACGCCCAAAGGCATCAAGAGTCCTGCATTCACGACCTGGAGGATTGGATGCATGCCTTTTTGCACTTTTCATCCTATGCATTGAATGGTGTGGCAGCTGAGTCTTTTGAAAACCAGGACATGGTGGAACTCGATACATGGTATCGAGTCTCCTAGAATGAGGAGATGTGGTCAGAGATGTTTCCCACATCCTGAGCATCAAATCATAAAGAATTTCATGGATGGGCAGGGTAGCTGCCTCTTTGGGAGCCTTAGGGTATTGGAGTATTTTCAATTCCTTTGCTCTAGGTTCTTTTTCAGGAGCTACCATGATTGATAGGCCTCGGGCCACATCACGAATAAAATCCTGAAAAGACATGTCCTCCAGAGGAGACATTCTGCTTTGAGAAGAGTTTTCCGGAAGAAGTACTCTGGTACCGACCGAGTTATCCGAGTCATCGGAATCAGAAGATTCGAAGCATCACTGATCCCGATGTTCATGCAAAGCACGGTATTGGTATTGATCGAAGTCGGCACAGAGTTGGTCCAGTACCAATCTGTCGATGCCCGAAAAAGTCGGCATGGGCAGAATTCCCACCGGGGTCGGTACTGTCGATGCTGGTACCGGCACCGGTACTGGTGCCCATAGAACCGTCGGTAGCGGTGTCAATGGTACTGCAGCTGTAAGGAGAGCTGCAAGACTGCGTTCGATAGCGAGGAATCTCTGGTCTATTGACACTGCTGATGCCTGGGTGTCAGTACTGGTAGAAGCGGCCGGATCCCCTGAGCATGGCACCAGTAGTTCTGCCGAGGTCGAGGCCTTGAGAACATCTTGGAGCCCCGTTAGTGCTTTGGAGGCCGAAGCCTCCCGCCGGGGCTGTTTTGCCAGTATAGTTTCCTCAAGGGCAATGCCAATGGCTTCTCGATGCTTGGAAGGAGATCTACCCTTTGAGGACCGGCTCTTATGTTTAGTTACCTGAGATCCAGGGGAGGAAGACGAGACTCTGAAAGACGTCGATGCAATGGACATCGCATCTGAAGAAAAGAGGGTACCAAGCTTTGCAGCCCGGTTCTGTCTTCCTCTTTTAGTCATCCCCGTACAAGAGGAACACTCCGATGGAGAATGGTCAGGGCCTAAACATTTGAGACACCAGTCACCTAGCACCAAAAAGAAAATGTTTCTGAAGAGAAACACTTCAGAAGTATATATATATTATTTTTTTTGAAAAGAAGAAAAGAGAACCGGCGGTACAGGTAGGCGTTGAGCGGAGGCAGGCGCGACCAGAAGAAAACAAGTTTAAAGAAGAAATTTTCTGCGGTGACAGGGTATGTGACCTGTCGGCTCTGCGGAAAACAAAGAACTGAAGAGGGACAGTTGGAAAGGCAGTGCGCATGTGCTGAGGGATGCTCCCAAAAGCATTCCTATTGGACACTGGGGAGCATTCCCGCGCAGGTTCCGTCGGTACCGACGATACCCATATGTGAAGACTACATTCCTGCTTGTTCCTGGAGATTAGAAAAAATCTAAAAGAGAAGAAAGGACAAATGGATAGCTCGCAGAAGACAGAAGAAACCAAAAGAAAGTGACTGGAACAATTGCAACTGAAAAATAAAATGCCCAAACAGAAAGTAGAAAAATACTTTTTATTTTGAATTTATTAACTGGACTATGTCTGGTCTGGGAAGTGTGTATTGCTAACATCTTTGTGTTTTTGTTTAGTGCAAGAGGAAATTACTTTATAGTTTTTTTTCTCCAGTGTTGTACATTTCATGTTTGGCTTTTGGGGTTCCCAGTTAGAGTAGTTACTCACCTGTAACAGGTGTTCTCCAGGGGCAGCAGGAATCAGTCCTCACATATGGGTGACGTCGGCACCGACGGAGCCCCCGTGCGGAGCATTTCCCCACCTTTCAAAGAAAGCCTATGAGAATTGCAGCACGCATGCACGGTCCCCTTCCCGCCCAAGGGTGCCATCTTGCTCAGTCTGATGACATAGCTAAAAGACAGCAAAAATAGCAAAAAATAAAGCATATGACTGCAACTCCAAGGGGAGGAGGGAGGGTTGTGAGGACTGATTCCTGCTGCTCCTGGAGAACACCTGTTACAGGTTAGTAACTACTCTTTCTCCAGGACCAAGCAGGAAGTCAGTCCTCACATATGGGACTCCCCAGCTTAAGGCTACCGGAGACCCCAAGCTGAAAAAATGAGCTCCCTCTAGAACGTCAGTACGTAAGGAAGGAATCTTTTCTGAAAACGCCCCCGACCGGTAGCCCAACAGCAGGGCCGGAGGGAAGGAGTTGCCTAAACCCCAAAGAGATTATGGAGTACTTCCTGTCCGAAAGCACTGTCCCTGCGGGACTCCCTCTCAAGGCAGTAATGGGCCGCAAAAGTCTGGCTTGAAGACCAAGTAGCGGCCCGGCAGATGTCTGCCAACAGAACAGAGCGGAGATGAGCCACTGACGCAGCCTTCGCCCTAACACGATGAGCCGTGACTCGACCCTCCAACGAGAGGCCGGCTGCCCCATAAGCCCAGGCGATACAGTCAGCAACCCATATGGACAAAGTACGCTTGGAGACAGGCAACCCCAACTTATTGGGGTCAAAAGAAACAAAGAGCTGAACAGCCCTCCGGTGCTCCCGCGTACGGTCAAGGTAGAAGGATAACACCCTCCTACAGTCCAGGGTATGAGGACCATCTCAGACCGGCTGGCATGTGGCCTGGGAAAGAAAGTCGGAAGAACCACCTCCTGATTGAGGTGGAAAGAGGAGACAACCTTAGGGAGAAACTTAGGGTGAGTTCGCAAGACTACCCTATTCCTGTAGAACCTAGTGTAAGGGGGATCAGACACTAGCGCCTGAAGTTCACTCACTCGCCTAGCAGAGGTAAGAGCTACCAGAAAGAAAGTTTTCCAGGAGAGAAAACGGAGAGGACAGGTAGCCATAGGTTCAAATGGCGGACAAGTAATCCGCTGCAAGACCACATTTAAATCCCACTCAGGGGCCGGTGGACGTAGAGGAGGCTTAAGCAGGAGAAGGCCTCTGAGGAAACGAGCCACCAAAGGGTGGTTGGAAAGAGGCCTCCCGTCCACCGGCGAATGGTGTGCTGAGAGAGCACTAAGGTGAACTCTGACAGAATTGGACTTAAGGCCTAGATTGGAGAAGTAAAGCAAATATTGCAATACTACCGCTACCAAGCACGAGAAGGGATTCTCACTGTGCTGAGCACACCAGGCGGAGAATCTACGCCACTTAAGCGCATAGGATTTCCAGGTGGATTGCCTTCTAGAGGCCAAGACTACGTCCTCCACTTCTCTAGGCAGGAATAGGGGAGCCAGAACTACCCTTTCAGCAGCCAGGCCATCAGATGAAGGGACTGGAGGTTGGGGTGTAAGAGAGATCCCTGTTCCTGAGACAGGAGATCGTGTTGAATCCCCAGAGGAATAGGAGTGTCCACCGCCAGTTGCAGCAGAAGTGGGGACCACGGTTGCCTCGGCCACTTGGGGGCTATCAGAATCATGGAGGCCCCGTCCTTGAGTACTTTGAACAGTGTTCTGGACACTAGCGGCGTGGGAGGAAACGCATGCAGTAGGCCTTTGGACCACGGGAGCAGAAAGGCATCCGCTGCTACTCAGAGAATGCGGTTGTCTGGAACAGAATCTCGGGAGTTGCCGGTTCAGAGGACTGGCGAAAAGATCCATGGTGGGGAGGCCCCACCTTAAAAAGATCTGCTGAACCACCAAGGGATTTAATCTCCATTCGTGTGGTTGCAGGATCCTGCTCAGTCTGTCTGCCAGGTAATTCTCTTGACCTGGGAGGTAGACTGCTTTGAGAAGGATTCCGTGAGTGACGGCCCAGGAGCACAGCCGTTGTGCTTCCTGACATAGAAGGAAGGAGCCTGTGCCTCCTTGCTTGTTCACGTAAAACATGGCAACTTGATTGTCCGTCTGGACCAGTACAGACTGGTGAGACGTGAGATGGGAGAAGGCCTGCAGAGCTAAGCGTATCGCTCGTAGCTCCAGGAAATTTATCTGTTGTGCAGCCTCCCAAGGGGTCCAGAGACCCTGAGTACATGCCCCTTGGCAATGTGCTCCCCAACCCTGAAGAGAAGCATCGGTTTGTCAGCACTTGAGAGTGCGGAGGGGTTTGAAAAAACACTCCGAGCACCAGATTCGGAAGATGAAGCCACCATTGCAGAGAGGAGGCAAGCCGTGTGGATATTCTTACTGAGTCTGCAAGACTCCCTGTGGCCTGATGCCACTGAGTTCGGAGACTCCACTGAGCAGGCCGCATATGCAGGTGGGCATTGGGGGTTACATGAACCGTAGAAGCCATATGGCCGAGAAGTCTCAGGAATTGCCTGGCGGAGACCAGGGAATTGCTGCGAAACCGCCTGGCTAGATCCATTAATCTGTGGGCCTTTTCCACGGGCAGAAAAGCCTTCGCCTGAAGGGTGTCCAGCCTGGCTCCTATGAACTCCATGTTCTGGGACGGGAGCAAAGTGGACTTTGCGAAGTTTATGACAAACCCCAAGTGCTGAAGCAGAGCCACAGTGCGAAGGGTGGCTTGACTGGCCTCCTGGGAAGACTGGCCCCTTATGAGCCAGTCGTCCAGATATGGGAACACAAAAAGACCTTGAAGCCTTAGGTAGGTTGCCACCACTGCCAGGCACTTTGTGAACACCCTGGGGGCGGAGGTTAGGCCAAAGGGTAGTACTCTGTACTGATAATGGTTTCCTCCCACAACAAATCTGAGATATTGTCTGTGGTCTGGATGAATAAGGATGTGAGTATAAGCATCCTTTAGATCTAAGGAGCATAGCCAATCTCCCTGCTGGAGGTAGGGCAGCAGGATTCCAAGGGTAAGCATCTTGAACTTTTCCCTCTCCAGTAACTTGTTGAGGTTTCGCAAGTCTAGGATGGGTCTGAGGCCTCCTGTTCTTTTTGGTACCAGAAAGTACCTGGAATAAAAGCCGTGACCTCTCAGGTGGTGGGGCACCGGTTCCACAGCCTGTTCCTTTAGCAGACTTGCTAACTCCTGTAGGAGTAGGTCCCTGTGCAGAGGGGGTCTTGGAGGCTCCCCTGGAAAAAAGGAGGGAGGTACCTGGTGAAAATGAAGAAGATAGCCCTTTTGGACTATATGGAGCACCCAGGTATCTGATGTGACGGCTGACCACCTGTGGGCAAAGAGGGCCAGCCGGCCTCCTGTGCTGATGTGAGCCAGCTGAGGAGGAGAGGCTATGCTTTCTGAGTCAAAAAACCCCACCCTGCTGTGCAAGAGCCGGTGTTGGTAGCTTGGGGGCCTTCTGCCTACGGGGCCCATGACCCTGCCCCTTGGCCTGCTGACCCTGTTGGGAAGCTGCAGAGGCCTGATAATGAGGGTATTGTTTATAGGCAGATGTCTTTCTCGGGTAAAAGGTCTTTTTTCCCGAGCCCTTCTTCTTCTGAGAAGGGGCAGAGGTTTTTCTGGACAGCCTAGTCCTGGTCAGAGTCTCGGTCTCGAGTTCAGCAGCCTTTTCAGCCATGGGTTTGCCAAAAAGGTTTTCACCTCGGCAGGGGACATCGACCAATTTGTCCTGTACCCATGGCTTGAGGTCGGATGACTGTAGCCAAGCCTGTTGGCAGACACCGATGCCGGCCCCGGCTACTCGGGCCGAAGCCTCGAAGCCATTGTAGGCTGCTCGAGAGATAAACTTCGAGCACTCTCGAATACCAGTGGACAAGGCCTGGAACCTCTGCAAAGGTTCCTCGGAGAGACCAGCAGAGAACCCGGCAATCTCCCTTGCCAGGTTTTGAAGGTACATGCCCATGTAGAGCTGGTATGTCTGGACACGGCAAGCAAGCATAGAGCCCTGGAAGCACTTCTTACCGAGGGCATCCAGGTTCCGGGCCTCCCGGCCGGGAGGCACCAAGGAGTGCATCTTCTGACTTTTCAGTCGATGCATGGCCGATTCCACAACCATGGAGTGGTGCGGTAATTGTGCCTTTTGGAACCCGGGGCTATTGCAGACTCGATAGATGGAATCGACCCGCTGGCTTAACACCGGCGTCGAGGCCGGGGTCTCCCACATGCGGAAGAGCAACCGCTCCAGCATCAGAGGAACCGGAACAGTAAAGGCCTCCTTTGGGGGAGAGTCATACTGGAGGGCCTCGAGCTCCTCGGCTCGAGGCTCCTCCTCGGGATCCGCGGGGAATGCCAAGGCTTTGGCCATATCCCACACGAAGTCCGAGAACCGAATCCGAAAGGTGTCAGGTGACTCTTCATCCTCCGTCTCCCAGCCCGACTCCTCGGAGGAGGAATCGAGCGGTTCTGGTTGGGCGGGCACCAATGCCCTCCGCCCTGACGCCGAGGGTACCGGCGTCGACGACCTCGGTCCCGAACGGGAGGCCGAGGGAGACCGTGGCCGAGGATCGACTCGAGCTCGCATGGACTCGAGGATCGGCTCGGCCTCCGGGGTCGACTTGGACGTCGATGTCCCGGTGGTCGGGGCAGATGCACCGGTGAGACCGGCGATCAGTGCCCGCTGCTGCTCCATGAAGGCAGCCAAGCTGCTCTCCAAGGCCGTCAACCTGAGTCCGAGCTCAGGAGACTCAGCGGCCCCCGACTCGGGCCCCGACGGCGTCAGGCCTGACGTCGGCTCCCCTGGAGGAGAGTCCACGAGGACTACAGTACTCATGTGCCCAGGAGACTCCATCTCGAGACGAGGTTGTTTGGCGGGCCTCTCCGACTCCGAAGACCCGGGACGGCGGTCGGGGCTATGCGACCTGGCCCTGGAGGAACCAGGTGCGTCCGCTGACGCCGCCCTCGTGGGTTTTTTCTTCCTGCGCTGCTCCCGCGAAGGAGACCCCCGCTCAGAGGAACCCCGACGCTGCTCGGGGCCGGAGTCCCGAGACGTCGAGGCCTCTGACAAGGTCCGGGCCCGTCCGGACGCGGAGTCAGAGAAGATTCTCTCCTTTTGGTGCTGCCGACTCCTCAACGCCTTCGAGGACATTTTTCTACACGGACCACAGATCATCGGGTCATGATCGGATCCGAGGCAACAGAGGCAGCAGTCATGTGTGTCGGTGAGAGACATAAGTTTCTTACACCGATCACACTTTTTAAACCCGCTGGCAGCCATCTGGGGGAAAAAGGGCCCCTGCGAGGTCGAAAGACAGGGCTGCCAGTGAAAAAAGAAAATGGAGCGAACGCTAGTCACGAAGGACAAAAACCAAAAAAAAGAGAGTGGGCTCGATACCGGAGTATCGGGCCCAGGCGGGAAAAGGATCTGGCGTCGAACCGAAGGAAGACAAAAAACAGGGTAATCAACTTTTTCCTTGGCGAAAAATGAACTACGTCCGTTGGGCTCCGCGGAAAAAAGAAGACTGAGCAAGATGGCACCCTTGGGCGGGAAGGGAACCGCGCTGCAATTCCCAAAGGCTTTCTTTGAAAGCTGGGGAAATGCTCTGCACGGGGGCTCCGTCGGCGCCGACGTCACCCATATGTGAGGACTGACTTCCTGCTTGGTCCTGGAGAATAATTATTATCTTCCTATTTCTAAATTGTGATCCCTTGTTCTTTGTGTGGTGATGGTCTATGTTCTGCATGTGTAACCAAGCTGAGGTATTCTGTTCATGTAGTTTCTATTTGACAGTCCCACTTGTTCTCTTTCCCCCAGTGAGATGGGTATTGGTATTCTCTAAGATGTATTGGTTTAATATCCGCAGTGTTGCCTTTTGATAGGTAGGGTTTGGTGCTTTGTGAGTCCTGGTAGTGCTGTTATGATACGGTGGGTTTGCTATGGGTTCTAAATGGTCAGTGTTTATAGTACTTCCTAATGGGCTTGGCGGTTGTCACTGCAATATAGTAATGTAGAAATCTGTTAGTCTTTCTTTATCCAGACACTCATTAAGAGGCACGTTTACTAAAAGCGCATGTTAATATGATGCAAATATTTATGCAAACGAGGCCCTGCAATTAATCTCCACACATGGCCCCGCACCGCCCTTGGGCTGCCCCTGCTTGGCTAGATTGTAAGTTCGGAGTTGCCAAGTTATCCAGTTCCAGGAGTGAGATTTTAAGCTGGTCCTGGATTTCTGACAATCTCATTTTTGATGCATTATGAGACCAGTAACACAGATTCTAATGGGTAAAATTAGGGACTACAAATACCATACTGGATTGTAAAGCAAATTTAAAACCAGAACTGGCAAAAAATCTCTCTCCTGGAACTGGGTAACTTGGCAATTCTGTAAGCTCCTTGAAGCAAGCACTCTCGTGCATCTGTACGGTGCTATTTAGAGCTCATCTCCTTGTGTATTTTATCTGATTATTTATTGTTACTTGCTTAGCAATATATATCAAATAAATCAAATGAAAATAATGCTAAAGAAACATAGAGACATCCTAAGGTTCTTCCTTTCTTTATCCAGACACTCATTAAGAGGCACGTTTACTAAAAGCGCATGCCGCCAACGTAGGATCAAAGGGCAAGCAGCCCTTTAAAAGCGGTGTGCTCCATCGGGAGCTCCCTCGCACATGCCACCAATGTAGGATCAAAGGGCAAGCGGCTCTTTAAAAGCGGCGTGCTCCATCGGGAGCTCCCTCGCACACGCCGCCAACGTAGGATCAAAGGGCAAGTGGCCCTTTAAAAACGGCGTGCTCTATCGGGAGCTCCCTTGCACACGCTGCCAACGTAGGATCAAAGGGCAAGTGGCCCTTTAAAAGTGGCATGCTCCATCGGGCGTGCCCACACCTGAGGGCCTCGCCAGAGGGCCCTTTGGCGTGGCCCTTAGGCACGGGCCTGGGAAAACCCTGGTGTGAGCCGTGAACCCTGCTCCTTCTAATTAACGTAGCTGCCTGGAGCCGACCCTGGAACCGAGTAGGCTCGATCGCTCCCCCACACTGCGCCTCCTGACCCCAACCATCTCACCAACACCACCTTTACCTTCAAATAACTTTCCTTGACCTGCTGCCCACTGCTGACATTGATCTTCCCTTCCATTACCTGCCTAGATCCTGCTACCCATTGCCTTCTTAGTACTGTTACCCACTGCCTGCACAGAACTGTTACCCTGCACAGAACTGCCTAGATCTTGCTACACAGAACTGTTACCCTCTGCCTGCACAGAACTGTTACCCACTGCCTGCATAGCACCACTACCCTCTGCTTACTTAGCATTGCTCCCATTGCCTGCATCCTACTGCTACCCATTGCTGCGAGGAACTGTTATCCATTGCTTGCATAGTACTGCTACCCATTGTTTTGCATACTGCTGCCACCCATTGTGGCTTAGAACTGCTACCCCTTGTTTTGCATAGTGTTGCTACCCACTGTTGCATAGAACTGTTATCCATTGCTTATCCATTGTTGCATAGTACTGCTACCCATTGTTTGCTTACTGCTGCCACCCATTGTTGCATAGCGCTGCTATTGTTGCATAGCACTGTTATCCGCTGCTTACCCTCTGCTTGCTACCCATTGCCAGTGCTTGCATTGAACTGCTACCCACTGCCTGCTTGTTTGCCTAGAACTTGCTACCCATCGTTTGCTCAGACCTTGCTGCCCACTACCATGGCCCCACATCTCATTGTCCCCCTCCTCATTATCCTCCCCAACTGCCTCCTCTCCTACCAACACCCTCCCTCCTCTTCCCCCTACCTTCCTCACTTCTCCCTCCACTCTGCCCCCTAGCCTAGCACCTGCTCTTGGGCTTCTTCACTCCTTCCCCCGCATTCAACCAGCCCCCCTCTCTACCTTCCTCACTTCTCCCTCCATTCTCCCCCTAGCCTAGCACCTGCTCTTGAGCTTCTTCACACCATCCCCCGCATTCAACCAACCCCCCCTCTCTTTAAGGCAACCCCACCCTCGCTTCCGCCGTACTATCTCCACTTTACCCTGCTCTCTAATACTCCTCCTCCTTCTTTTATCAGGTAATATCAACCCCAACCCTGCCCCCCCCCCCCCGATTTCCTTCTCACACTAAAAAAAAAGTTCCTCATGTACCCTATCCAATCTCATCCACATCCCGCTCCTCCCTCCTTCCGCTCTCCCTCATTCATCCCACAATCACTCATCCATAGATACCAACTCCAATCCTTCCCCCCAAAATAATCCCTCACATAACCTATCTGATACCATCAATTTACATAACCTACCCATTACCATAAATTTACCCCTCATTTCCCCTAGCCTCTTGTCCCTCTTGGAGAGCACATTCACCCAGGCACACCCACCCACACCCTGCTACTTCTAAATCTCAATCACAAAGGGCAACAAGCCAAACCCAATGAGCCAAATCCCATCACCCGGCTGAAACAGTATGCTCACGAAATGAGTGAAGGAACAAGAAACACTCCCATTGAAAATTGTTTTTTTTATCGGACTATATAATACCTTGTCCGGGAGCACTGAAAACCAGACTCCCAGACCCTGGTAAATATTAGTCCATTTTAATCAAACCAACAGTAAAAGATAAATTTAAACTTAACTGCCCACGGCAAACTCTTCAAGGTGGAAGACACACGACACAGTCCTGCATTTCGGGCACAAAATTTAATTCTTCTAAATCTCGGCATTACCTAGAAATAGACCCCTACGCTACTATGATAAGAAATCTACACGTAACTTATCCAACCTTATCCACATCCCTCTCCTCCCCCCTCCACTCTCCCGTTTTCATGCGCCCTATGGAACGCATGCTCAGTCATTAAAAAAACCCCTTTTATTCATGACCTTTTTATCTCCAATGCCCTACACCTTCTTGCCTTGACCAAGACCTGGCTCCCCCCAGACACCGCATCCATTGCCTCTCTCTGCTATGGGGGCTACCAGTTCTCCCATACACCTTGATCTACTGGTCACGATGGTGGTGTTGGCCTCCTACTCTCTCCCTCCTGCCAATTCCAACCCCTCCTGCCACCCCAATCACACTCCCCCTCCTCCTTCGAAGTCCACTCCATTCGCCTCCTCTCACCACTTCCCCTCCGAATAGCTGTCATTTATCACGCACCAGACAAATCCAAATCTACCTTCCTCACCGACTTCGACTCCTGGCTTTCTGCCTTTATGGATTCCTCCTCCCCCACTCTTATTCTTGGCGATTTCAACATTCACACCGATGACACCTCTGACCCCCATGCCTCAAAGTTCCTTGTACTTACCTCCTCATTCGACCTCCAACTTTCCTCCACTGCCCCCACACATTTACTCAGCCACTGCCTTGACCTAATACTCTTCTCCAACTCCTCTCCTCATCTGACCATCACCTCTTAACATTTACTCTTCAGTTCCATCGTTCCAACCTCGGCCTGTCTCCTCCAACCTATTTAGAAACCTTCATAATATTGATCCCAACTCTCTCCTCCACCATCTCTCCATCTCTTTCCTCCATTTTATCCTCCAAGTCCGTCGACGAGGCATTATCCTCATACAATACTACATTATCCTCAGCCCTTGACACTCTTGCCCCTCCCACCCCACGTCCTGTCAAACGATCTACTCCCCAACCCTGGCTTTCACCCACAATCCGTTACCTACGCATCTGCGCCCGTTCTGCCGAACGAGCTTTGTCCAAATCCCGCTCCCCAGAAGACCTTCTACACTTCAAATTCATGCTTGGCTCCTTCCAGTCAGCCTTAGCACTTGCCAAACAAGATTACTACATCCATCTGACCAACTCCCTTGCCTATGATCCTCGCCGTCTCTTTAATACCCTCAATTCTCTCCACAAGGTTCCCCCGCCCCCAATCTCCCTCCCTTTCTGCCCAAACCCTAGCAGACTACTTCCACGACAAAATCCACAACATTACCCTCCAATTCCCTACCCCCCCCATCTACCTCCCCTCCTCCCCAAGTCTCCTCCTCTATCCATACTCCCTCTGCCACCCTCTCCTCCTTCCCCCCAATCTCCGAGGAAGAAACCGCACTCCTTCTGTCCTCCCCCAAACCCACCACCTGTTCATCAGACCCTATCCCCACCCATCTCCTACGTTCCATCTCCCTCACCATTGTCCCCATCATTACTCATATCCTCAACCTTTCACTCTCCACTGCAACTGTCCCTGTTGACTTCAAACATGCAGTTGTCACACCCCTCAAGAAACCCTCACTTGATCCCATATGCCCTTCTAACTATTGACCCATCTCCCTCCTTCCCTTCATATCCAAACTATTAGAACGAGCAGTCCACTGTCGCTGCCTTGACTTCCTCACCTCCCAGGCCCTCTTGGACCCACTTCAATCTGGCTTCCGTCCCCTACACTCCACTGAAACAGCACTCACAAAAGTCACAAACGACCTGTTCCTGGCTAAATCCAAGGGCCTCTATTCTATCCTCATCTTTCTTGACCTTTCTGCTGCCTTTGACACCGTTGACCATGATCTTCTCCTCATCACTCTCTCTTCGTTTGGCTTCAGGGACTCCGTACTGTCCTGGTTTCCCTCCCTCTCCCATCGCTCATTCAGTGTTTGCTCTGGTGGCTCCTCCTCCTCCTCCCCCTCCCCTACCCCGCTCCATGTAGGTGTACCCCAGGGATCTGTCTTGGGCCCCCTCCTCTTCTCTCTCTCTTTATTTATTTACATTCTCTTATATACCGCGCTATTCTGCATCAGTGCGGTTTACATTGAACAAACTGAAATTACACTGAACAGGGCATTATAACTTGGAGATAACTATTTTACCGGGAACATGGGCTATGGAGGGTTAAGTGGCTTGCCCATGACCACAAGGAGCACCTGTGGGACTAGAAACCCCAGTCCTTCCGGCCCAAGGTTGCTGTCCTCTAGTGGGATTTGAACCACTGACCTTCCGGCCTGAAGTACCTTGCCCCAACCACTAGGCCACTCCTCCACAACTCTATACCCAAGGCCTTGACATGCTTATCTCCTCCCATAGCTTTCAATACCATCTCTATGCTGATGACTCCCAAATCTACCTCTCTACACCTAATATTTCTCCAGTAACCCAGTCCAAGATCTCTGCCTGTCTTTCGGACATTGCTGCCTGGATGTCTCATCGCCGATTGAAATTGAACATGGCCAAGACTGAACTCCTTGTCTTTCCACCTAACTCCTCCCCCCCCACAACTTCCCCCTCTCTCAATCCATGTGGATGGATCTACTATCCTTCTTGTTCCCTCGGTCCGCAATCTAGGGGTTATCTTTGACACCTCTCTCTCCTTCTCCGTTCATATCCAGCTCGTAGCAAAGACCTGCCGTTTCTTTCTCTACATCAGCAAAATCCACCCCTTCCTCTCTGAACACACTACCAAAACGCTTATCCACTCCTTAATCTCTTCTCACCTCGATTACTGCAACCTACTCCTCGCTGCTCTTCCCATGAGCCACCTCCTTCCCCTTCAATCTATACAAAATCACACTGCTTGACTAATCTTCTGCCAGCCTCGCCATGCCCACATTACTCCTCTTCTCAAGTCACTTCACTGGCTCCCTGTCCAGTTCCGCATCCATTTCAAGCTTCTCCTGCTGTCCTATAAATGCATTCACTCTATGGCCCCTCAATACCAATACCTAGAAGGAGGGAGGAGTAGCCTAGTGGTTGGGGCAAGGTACTTCAGGCCGGAAGGTCGGGGGTTCAAATCCCACTAGAGGACAGCAACCTTGGGCCGGAAGGACTGGGGTTTCTAGTCCCACAGATGCTCCTTGTGGTCTTGGGCAAGCCACTTAACCCTCCATTGCCCATGTTCCCTGTAAGTATTAGTGTATGTGTCTCATATCCCCTCGTGTTAAATATATCCCCCAATTGTGTTGTGACCGCTTTGATTGAAGGATAAGGCGGTATGCAAAAACTGTCTAAATAAATAAAATAAATAAATACCTCTTATTTATCTCTTCCTACGTCCCCTCTTGAAATTTGCGCTCTGCCAACAAATTACTTCTATCAATGCCTTTCACCCGCACCGCGAACTCCCGACTGCACTCCTTTCACCATGCTGCACCTTACGCCTGGAACAACCTAGCTGCGTCTGCGTGCCAGGCATCCTCCCTGGCCGTCTTCAAATCTAGGTTGAAGACCCACCTCTTCACCGTTGCATTTAGATCCTGACTCCTTCCTCATCTTACCCTAACTCATTCTTCACCATTGCATTCAGATCCTGACTCCTTCCTCATCTTACCCTAACCCCCGTCAACGTTTATGACCAACTACAGACCAAACTACTACACCGTACCTTGCGCAAAACTGACTAATGCTCTGTACTGTTCTAACTAATGTACTGTTCTAACTAGATTGTAAGCTCCAATGAGCATGACTCTGACGGGCAGGGACTGTCTCTTGTATGTTAGCTGTGCAGCGCTGCGTGCGTGGCGCTTTACAAATGCTGAGTAGTAGTAGTAGTGCCTTGCTAGTTCACTGCAAGCAGTTGTTCTGAGAGCTCCCAGACTGGCAAGGGCTACAGAAATTTTGGTAATAGCTGTAGGAGGAGGAGATTTCAACTGAACTATGCATAGTACCTTATCTCTTTTTTAAACGTTTGCTTGGTGGCTCATTAACTGTCTTCTAGCCTTCAGTTCCTTTTCTCTTTGGTTAGCCTGGCAGATTGAATCTGCTGTGTAATGCATTTGCTAGGCCACCCTGTCATCCCTTCAGATACTCAGCTTAATGGCATCCGCTGGAAATAGTCACTATCCATATCTGTTTTCAGGCATCATGCTTGTGAAATCAGCTGCAGATCACACAAAACTGTTTCATAAATCAGATTTTTTTTCCAAAGATACAAAGGGAAAGCAAGGAAAAGTATGTTTTAGGCCTTGTATGGCTCCGGTGAACTAATCAGAACTGGATACAGAATTCAAGTCATATAAAAAAAAATGACCACCATGAGAAAGTCTAGAAAGGCCACTTGGTTTCAGTAATTCACATCATTGCTTTTATTTATCTAACTAGGCTTATATTCCGCTTTTCTACATCTCAAAGCGGTATACATTCAGGTACTGTATATACATCCCTTGTCCTCAAAGGGCTCCAATCTATGATTTTGTACCTGAGGCAATGAAGGGTTAAGTGGATTACCCAAGGCCATATTAATCTATTATTGCTGTGCCTTAGCTTGGAAAACTAGTTATTAGGCTATTCTTAAAGGGAACAGTTTTATAAAGCCTTTTCTATGTGTAAAGTTTATTAAAAATGTTTATAGAAGCCCTTTTCCATTTGTATATTTGCACTGCTGCATATACATATGGAGAATGTGAACTTACTTTTATGTGATCTGCATGTAGGCATTCCTTGGGGTATAGTTTGGGCAGAGCAGAGGTAGAACTACAGTGTACATGCATATTTTATAAAATACAAGTGGTTGCAGAGTATGTGCACACATTTATACTTCTTTTCCCACAACAAATGTAAATTTGTGTGTCAGCATTTGTAAACTATTGGGACTGGATCTGGGAGCCTGTTTTATAAGTCTGTAATACGATATCTGGGGATTACAATAGACCAGCAGCTCAACTTTAAAGAGCATATAAAGAATACCACTAGATCCATTTACAACAAAATACGGATACTACGACATCTAAGACCTCTACTAGCGCCAGACGACTTCAGAACAATATTCCAGACACTGGTAATGCCACACTTTGATTATGCCAACATCATCCTACATGGACTCCCCAAGAGCACTCTCAATCCTCTTCAAATGGCGATGAACACAGCAGCCTGCATTCTCTGCGGCATTTCCAGAAAAGATCACATAACGCCAATACTGATGGATCTACACTGGCTACCAGTAGAATGCAAAATCACCTACAAGGTGTTAATCCTGTCATTTAAAGCAATTAACGGGATATCCTCCACATCCCTCTCTTTACTCCTTACCAGTACCCCTACTAACAGGCTAAGAAGGTCAACAACTAGCAATACGCTATCTATACCACCTGAGTCCACTAAATGTACCCAAACAACTAACAGAGCATTTACACTATATGCTCCTAAGTGCTGGAACAATCTCCCACCTCATATAAGATCAATTACTGACCTCTCGCAATTCAGAAAAGCTATTAAACATCACTTGTTCTGCCTTTATTTTACCCACACTAACCTAATGCATTCACATCCAACACCTAATCTAACCCACACAGCATCTGACATACCAACAACATAACCCCCAGTGATTTACAAACGAAACTTACCATTAGGAACATTCATAATCAGCATGACTACATTACGACTCTACTACATAATATAACTTAAATAATTCATAAACCCCTCTGAACTGTATATAGTTACCCTGTTACTTCCAAGTTAAAATCCCTGTTATAATGTAAGCAAAAGATCTTGTTCTAATGCAAAATGTTGTTACAATGTAAACCACACTGATACTAAATAGCATGGTATATAAGAATTTGTAATAAAATAAAATAATAAATAAATAAGAACATATAGGTGCTATGAAGGGATATAAAGAAGGGGATCCCTAGTCCTCAAGAGACAACCACCCAGCCCACCTTAACAAGGGCCCTGATGGGAAACCTGTAATTGAGGGGGTGGGGTTCAGGGGAGGAAGTCAAAAGTCAATGCCCAGTGCTGATCCAACCATTAGGCAAACCAGGCAGTCACCTAGGGTGGAAGCTTCTGGGGAGTGGTGGCAAAGGGCAGGGCATTAAAAGCTAAACAATAGGTTTTTGACAGGTGGGCAAGCCAGGCATTTTTGTTTCTTGTATTGAATAAAACCTCTGCTGGCATTCTGAACTTGGCTCAGTTGGAGTTATTGGCAGGGTTTTGCCACAAGCCCTGAGCTTGGGTTGCTTACATACACTATCATGTGTGGTGTTAGCAATCCCACCACTATCTCTCACCTAAGACTATGGGTCTACCACCACCTGAAGGGGCTCTGGGCCTCACTACAGCGTATCGTAAGTTATTAGGCTAAAAGGGCTTGGTCATGCTCTGTTAGAAAGAGATCTTAAGAAGTTGGTTACAGCTGGACAGACTAGGGGGTATGTTTACTAAACAGCAATAACGTTACTTTTTGCATGATAACGTCTCCGGTGGCGTTAAGTCACACAGAGAGTGGAGTAAGTCTCTCCAGAGGGCGGAGAGAAGGGGTCAATGGGCAGAGATTGGCGGTGAGAGGCTCCAGGTACACTAATGCTGTGGAATGAAGGGCAGAACATTACTGTGATTGAAAACCTCGCGTTGGTTAGAGGCACAATTGCAGGAGAGAGAAACCAGTTCAGTCAGCAATGCACAGCAAAGGCAGGGAGACCCAGAAAAGTGATAGTAGTGCTACATGTGCAGCAACAGAATGGTGCCCAAGTACACAAGGGCACTATGGTGAGGCTGCAAATGGGGTACAGGGGGCTGCAGGCGGGACATGCAGTGGGACAGCTGGGGCATAGGGTGGGCTAGGCAGATGCCTAGGTGCCACATAGGAAGGCAGAAACAGAAAATCAGCAAGACAGCAACTGACCAAGGTCAAACATGTCCACGAGTGTGTGTCCCACAGTGCCACAATGGACATTACCCAGCAGGTACCCCAAAGGGCACATAACATTGGCAGGCAGTGCTGGGGGAAGCGTGGATGTCTATGTAGGCACCCCTACCCCAGATCCCACACCATAGGCAGCTACCAGCACACTGGATGGCCTGGGACTGCGCACCACCGGCATAAGGGCATGTCAGCATGGTGGGGGAGGGCTGCTGGTGGTGGAGGGGGCAGTGGCATCTGCCCACAGCAGACCAAGGCAAAGCCCTGTTTAGGTGGGTGGCGTGCAGTGCAACAGACAAGGTCTGTCTGAAGAACAGTCATGGTATCCCCAGGGAATGACCTGCCTCTGTTGCAACAGTTTGGTGCAGTACACAGCCAGGGTGTTCAGGGGCAGGTCACAGGTTCAAGTTCCAGCTGTGGCTCCTGCAGACCATGTCCCTACATTTTATCCTACAGAGCACATACACCATAAACATGTGCACTCCCTAGAGCAGAGGTTCCCAACTGCAGTCCTGGAGGGCCAAATACCATTCAGGTTTTCATGATGTCCCTAATAAATATGCATGAGATGCATTTGCATGCGCTGCCCCCATTGTATGCAAATGCATCTCATACATATTCATTAGGGACAGCCTGAAAACCTGAATGGTGTTTGGCCCCCCCAGGACCAGTTGGGAACCTCTGCCCTACAGCATCGGCCAACAGGGGCGCAAACACCCACACCCACCACTATCCAAAGCCTCATGGAGAGTCACGCTGTTGGGCCCTGCACAGAGCAGCAGCTACCACGACTAGCACCTGCATACCTTAGCAATGCCGTCAAACATGGAAACATGCTCCATATATATCAAAAGGTTGCTATGATTAATTTCTGATAACAAATTGTGCTTAATGTAGGATTTGTTAACAGAGATTCATCATAGCAACCTTTCTGATATATGTGGAGTGTGTTTCCTCTTTTCTGTTCTCTGACAGTGTCTACCACCTTGGAACGTGATCCTAACAGTATTGAGTACCTTAGCAATGCCTGCACTGTGCCCAGGACTGGTGTGGCGGCCAGGGCTGCCAACCACCTCTATCTTTGCACAATGCTGAAATAGGTATGGGAGTGTGTATATGTCTATCCAGTGTTTTGTGGCTGCCTACACCTTACAGAGCTCACAATGCTTGCACAGTTTCCAGTGTTAGTCTGCCAATGTACATAATGAGGAGCAAGGTATTGTGGGTATGGGCCGGACAGGGCGGTCTGGGCAGGATGCATCTGCACAGGGCAATGGCTGGGATATTGTAGTGGCCGACCACCACCTGCACAGACAGGGTGCCCACAGCATGTCATGCTGGGAGGTCACTCTCACTGAGCAGTGACCATGGCATGTCTAGGTTCCTACATAGTGTTATACAGTGTTTCTCTCCAGTGATATCTGTGAGTTCCCATTTCTGGGGCCCAATCACTGACATACCTGCATGGTGTTTGTGCTTACATCCCACATCTTGGTGCACATAATTCCTCTGGGAACATGTACTGGCTAGCAGACTGTCTGCAGTTAGCATATGTATGGCTGGAACACCTTGCAGGGTGCAGACTGACTGTGCCCTCTGTTGGTGAATGTCAGATTGTGGTGGGGGGCAGCTGAGCTTTGCCAGGCCTACTGTCTGTCTGCCAGTGCCCTATGTGATAAGTACAGTTCTGCATCACCTGCCATGGATGGTGTCCATTCACCAACTGGAATGGGGTTGCTGGTCCCACAGCCCTTCATCATGTCCCTCTACTGCCTCCATTGCAAAGATGTAGAGTGTGGGTCTGTTGGGGACAGATCCTGTCCACCACCTTGACCCAGAGAGTATGATAGTGGTGCTATATAATCCACATGTGAGTCCAGACACACCCCTGCTCTTACAACATGTGACCATGGCAACCACACTGGATATGCACTATTCTGGGTGCGTCATGTCCACAAGGGCTAGACGTGATGGGGAATGCAGATGGACACCGGATTATCCTAGGTGTGTCTGCAAGGAATACCTACCACACACTGGCACTGATGGGGACCTGCAGCAAGGGCTATCTCAGCCAACCCGGGTCCTGCGGGCCTGGTGCTGGGCGACCCACCTCACCCTCAGAGTGAGCACAGGACCCGCACAATGTCACCGTCTCTAGCTACTCTGTGCCAGTAACACACACGGTCAGTTCCCCCTATCAGGTTGAGGTGCTGTGGAGACACATACTCCAGCCTGTGATCAGATGTAGACTGCTGTTCTGCATGTGCAGTGCATCATGGGTACTGGTGGATTTACCCTATCCCAGTAACCACAGCAGACAGTTTGTGCAGTGACCTGCAGTCTTTCTGTAGCCAGCCAGCGCTGTGATAAAAGCTATAGAGGTGTAGCCCACTGGTTAATACAATGATTGCCGAGACACAGGTCATGAGTTTGATCCCGCAGTGGTGTTATTTAATAAGGCTGTCTGAGGCATTTCCTTTTAATTCCTGTAACAGTCAGACATCTCTACAATCTGTGTTGCCAGCCAAAAACACCCTCACCTCAGTGCCGTAACCTATAGGGCACATTATAAAGTCCCTTGTCAGCCAGGGTGCTGTATAAGGCGCCCTATAAAGCACATTATAAGGTGCCTTGGTGGATAGGGCACATTATACTGTGCCCTATGGGGCGCCCTTATGAGGCACCTTAGGTTACAGCACTGAGATGAGGGTGTTTTTGCTGGCAGCACAGATTGTAGAGATGTGTCCGAGTGTTACAGGCAGGAAAAGGGATTGCCTCGAAGAGCCTTATTAGATGAGACCTCGGAGGGATCGAACCCATGACCTCTGGCTCAGTAGTCATTGTATTAACCAGTGGGCTACACCTCTATAGCTTCTAACACAGCGCTGGCATGAAATTAAGGTTACCGCACGTTAACAAGCCAAGGCACCCTCTATCGCGCGTTAATCAGCCATTGCTACTTCAACACCGGTACGCCCACTTCCTTATATGGCATTGCTCACATTAACGCTGCACCTAGTGCCGGTAACATTAGCACAGTTTAGTAAACATATCCCTAGGATTTTTGTTTTTCAACTCCCTAGTTCTGCAGGAGCAGAAAAGGAATAGTAACTCGTGCTGGCAGTCCCAGGCTGTGCAGGCTGAGCTTGGCTTAGCTCAGCTCACTATGAAGCACTTACAACGGGGCAACACCAGACAAAGAATGTCGTGCTGAACCTATGGGAGCAGCAGTAGAAAGTTCTACAGAAATAGCTGTTACTGCAACAGGCCCTCCCTGACACATGGCCTAAGCTGTTCAAGCTATCATAGCTTGACTGACCTCTCAAGCCCCACTAATGCCCAAGCTGACACCTGGAGAGGATCTGGAGTACTTTGAGCAGACTACTTGCCTGTCAGGATGTGTCTGTGAGGAACAGTGACAATACTCTACTGCCCAGGTCTTAGTGAACAAATTTTCTGAAAGGAAATGTTCCCTATCAGAGGTGTGAGTGCATGTGCCGTTCCCCCCCCCCCTACTTTGTACCTACTCTTTGCCATGCAGTCTCCGAGGCATCCTGACTGCGTGTTTTTTTTTCCCTTTCATCCTCATGCTGATATGCTAAAGGCAGAGAATCAACCCTTCTATTGTCCCCAATCAAAAAGGCACTAGGACACCACTCCTCTCCCCAACTCACTAGAAAATGATTATAATTTTTTTAACCAATTAGTTCCATTTTTGATAGCTTTAGCATCCAGTGTATCGTTATAAATAGGTTTAATGAGGTCAGAGTGCTAAATATTAGTACATATGTGCAGTGTAAGTTACAGTAGTCAAGGTATGTAAGTGAACATAAAGGTATATGAAATTGGGAAGAAAGGAAAGGGCAAGATAATATACATAAAAGAACTGGTGTTTATTTTTCCTTTTTTAGTTGTTCTTGATGTCATTTGATCAGCTGCATTTATAAAACTCTGAAAGTTGTAGGTCTTTTGATTTATGTCAGGGTGTGGCTTTTGGTTCACTTTGCCTAAAATTACTTTTTCTGGACTCTGCTACTGCATCAAGTCAAAACAGGATACAGAAATCCACAAACATCCAGAATACATATCTGCAACTACTACGAATCACCAACTAGAATATTTAGACAAGGAAACAGACCATGAAGGCAGAAAGACCATACAACATATCGTGTCTGACCATCCAAATCAATAGACCAGCCTTTACCATATCTTCTCCCTCAGAGATATGCACTCTAGAATTCACTGTCCTCGACTCCACCACTTCCGCTAGGAGGCTGTTCCACCCATGCACCACCCTTTCAATTAAGAAATATTTGCCTAGATTACTCCCGAGTCTACACACTTTTCCCCTCATCTTACAATCATTCATTCTATAGCCTCCTTTTTGTTGAAAAAGGCCAGACTCCAATTCATTTACACTTATGATAGAAGCATTTAAATACCTCCAATCTTCCCTTTGCAGCTTCTCCTCCTAGGTATAAGTGCTTAAAGCTTAAATTCTGTCCCCGTATGCTTTATGACAAAGCTTGTTGGATTTGGGTGCCCAAATGACAGGCTGAAATCAAAGCCATACCAAGGGCTATGCAGGTGATGCAACTGCAGAGGGCAGAAGTACAGAAAGAGGTGCTAATGTCATCACTGGGCTTCCAGCCCAACAAAAATGAGTTCCTGCATGCAGTTTAGGGGGGAGGGGGCACACTACATTCACCAGTGGCACAGGGCACGTTGCTAGCTTGGTACAGTTCTGACTGAAATTACTCTTGGTATTGCTTATGAAAGAAACAAATCTAGTGAGGTGAATTTATGAAGGCTGCTTAGAACTAAAGTATTGGCTGCTTCAAGAAAATACAGTAATTTAATTAGGTGGCACTGTCTTTTTTTTATCTATTTGTTTTCCTGATAGCAGATGGCAGAATAATTTTAAGGTCAGACGGCCTAAAAATACATGTCCTGTTTTTGCCAAATGCACTCTCTCAGTGGAACTCCCTTACAGCGACTAATTAAAGCAGAACTGGAACTGAAAATGAGTCATTCACTGGCAATTGTTTTAGGTCAAATTATTCTGTTTCAAAGCAGCAGCATCTCCTAGTGGCATAGCTATGAAATAGAATACTTTTCCCCTAAATCCATTTGGAATTTTTTCTGTATTTCTTTCCCCTCGTTTATTTCTATTTTTTTTAATGTTAGAGCATTTATCTCTTCTTGGTCTGTGTCCCTTTATGATACAAGGCTACCCACCTTTTTCTTCTCTTTCTGTACAAAGCATGTGCAATATTCCTGGACCTCTTCAGTTATCTTGGCTAGTGGTTCTGACTGGCCCCCAGGCCCTACTTAGCCAGTGGGGTTTTCAGGATGTCTCAAATACGCATATTTGCATAGATGGGGGGTCAGTGTATGCAAATCTCTCTAATGCATATTCATTAGGGATACCTAAAAAATTAGACTGTTAGGGTTGGGATCTAAGGACCAGTTTTGACCACCAGTGATTTAACCAACAGAAATTTACATTCTGTAGCACAAACTGGAGAAATTTGAGTAGTGCAATGCAGGCCAGATTGAAATTGACCACACAACTATTTAAGATAAGATATGCCATACTGGATCACACCAAGGGTCCATCAAGCCCAGTATCCTGTTTCCAACAGGGGCCAAGCCAGGTCACAAGTACCAGTCACGTTCCCAAAAAGGTATACAGATTCCATGCTGCTTATCCCAAGGGTAAGCAGTGGATTTCCCTGGTCGTCCTCAATAATGGTTTATGGACTTTTCCTCCAGGAATTGTCCAAACCTTTTTTAAACCCAGCAACTAACAGCTTTTACTACATCCTCCAGTAACAAATTCCAGAGTTTATGCGTTGAGTGAAAAAAAATATTTTCGCCTATGAGTTTTAGTGAGCTACGTTGTAGCTTCATTGCATGGCCCCTAGTCTAATTTTTGAAGGAGTAAACAACAGATCTACATTTACTCTGTTCCACTCCAGTAATTTTATAGATCTCTATCATATCTCCCCTCAGCCATCTCTTTTTCAAGTTGAAGAGCCCTAACCTTCCTCAGGGGTATCCTTCCAACCTCTATCATTTTGGTGGCTCTTCTCTGTACCTTGTCTAATCCTGCCATATCCTTTTTAAGATATGATGACCAGAACTGCACACAAGGTACAGTCAGTCACACGACAGAGGCATTATATCATCCTTGATTTTATTCTCCATTCCTTTCCTTATGATTCCTAGCATTCTATTTGCCTTCTTGGCTGCTGCTGCACACTGGGCAGAGGGTTACAATGTGTTATTCCTGATGATACCTAGTAGCTCCTTTTCCAGGGTGGTGATTCCTTATGTGCAATCTTGCAGTGTGTAACCAGTTTGGGTTGTTCTTCCCTAAGTGCGTAACTCTGCACTTGTTCACATTAGATTTCATCTGGCATTTGGACACCCAGTCTCCCAATTTATCAAGGTCCTCTTGTATTTTAACAACTTTGAATACTTTTGTGGCATCTGCAAATTTGATCACTTCAGTCATTTCCATTTCCAGGCCTTTTATGTATAAGTTAAAAAGCAGCAGGTCCAGCAGAGATCCCTGGGGTACGGCACTAGTCACCTTTCTTAATATTCCTAGGAGGGACCTTCACAAAGGCTTTCTGAAAATCCAGATACACTATATCAACCATCTCACCTTTATCTACCTGTTTATTCACACCTTCAAAAAAAAGAACAGATTAGCAAGAGAAGACTTTTGTGGATGTCATTTTCTACTCATTATAAGCAATGCATTTTTCCTAGCAAAAAAAAGGTGCCAGTACTCATACGAAGGGCTCTCTAATACATGAAGACATGGGCCAATTTTAGCAGGCAATGAAAAAGATGCCAGTATTCAGTACTACTGAGTACCCTCTCAAAAAAAGCCCCTATTGAGAGATACAGAAGTGAGGGAACTGGCTGGAATGCTGAGCCAGAGGATAACCAGAAGTCCTACACGGATCTGACCAAAAGTGGTGGCATTTGACATTTTTAAAATGAAATGAAAGGTGTGGAGTAGCCTAATGGTTAAGAACACTGGCTTGGGAACCCAGAATCCATGGTTCGATTCCCACTAAAATCCTTGGGCAAGTCACTTAACCCTCCATTGCGTCAGAAAAATCCAAGTTATCATTGTCCCTGTTTAATGTACATTACCAAGTTTAAGTTTCAATGTAAACCACTTTGATTGAAATGATAAAGCAGTATATAAAACCTGATAAATAAATAAATCAGGCTTAGATGCTTTTTTTAAATAAATATTTTGACTTTTTCAAGGTTATAAAAATGTACCAGAAGATCTGATCCATAAGATAATGTTTCATACCAGGGGGCCATTGGCACAATGAATAATGTATCTGACTACAGATCAGAAGAGTCAGACTCCTGGCTGTCATGTGCTTCCTTCTTTCATAATGCTATTGTACTGTCAGAAGATTAGCTTAGTCATAACATTAGTCTGACCTAGTATGGCAAATCTTAAGGTCCATAGAGCCCAGTATCCTGTTTCCAAATGCTGGCCAATCCAGGTCACAATTACCTGGCATGATCCCAAGTAGTAAATAAAAAGATTCTATTTTTTTCCTAGAGGTAAGCAGTGGATTTCTCCAGTCCACTTTAAGATGAAATTAGTTCTTACCTGCTAATTGTCTTTCCTTGAGCCTTCTCCGGGCCAGTCCAGGGAAAGGTAGGGTTGTCAATCCCCCATAGTGACTGAGGACTGAAGACTCCAAGCTTTTCTTGTGATGTGAAGCCACTCCCCCTGAGGTTAATCAAGCAGTCTCCTTCTGACAAAGCGACTAAAGAGAAAGAAACTAAACACAGCAGATTAACCCTGCACATACTAACATTCTATAGTCCGTGAAAAACATTTACTACAAACTTTTTTTTTTTTTTTTTTAATATTTACATATGCAAGCTATAATAGCTGCCAGCGGTGTAGACTGAATACTAGAGGCCCCTAAGCATCCTCCTCTAGAAGATATAGACGATGTAATTCTGTAGAGGCCTGAGAAAGCGAACACCGATCCTACAATGCACGTAGTAGATAGAGAACAGGGTGGGACCCTGGACTGGCCCGGAGAAGGCTCAAGGAAAGACAATTAGCAGGTAAGAACTAATTTCATCTTCCTTATCGCTTCTCCGGGCCAGTCCAGGGAAAGGTAGGGCAGTACCAAAGCAGTACCTAAGAAGGGGAGGGACCCGCCAAACCGGCGATAAGAGCTGACGCTCCCACTCTGGCATCTTCTCTAGCCTGGACATCTAATCTGTAATGCCTAGCGAAAGAATGCAGTGTAGACCAAGTCGCCGCTCTGCAGATATCCACTGGGGGAACAAAAGCAAATTCTGCCCAGGATGTTGCGAGAGCACGAGTGGAATGAGCTTAGAGACCCTCAGGTGGGGAAATCCCCCTAGCTTGATAAGCTGCTGCAATAGCAGAGCGAACCCAACGAGCGATAGAAGATTTTGACGCAGCTTGCCCCTTCCGTGGACCAGTCCACTGGACAAAAAGTCTGTCCGTCTTTCGAAACGGTCGTGAGAGCTTAATATACTTCCTTAAGACTCGGCCAAGATCCAAATGTTTAAGCGCTCGATCAATTGGCGAGCCATCGCTCTCAGAAAATACGGGCAATGTTATTGATTGGTTAATATGAAAAACCGAGAGGACTTTAGGCAAAAAAGAGGGAACTGTTCGTAAGACCACCAGCTCCGGCAGAAATTGCAGATAAGGCTCTTGGCAAGATAAGGCCTGCAAATCTGAAATTCGTCGAGCGGAACACAAAGCCACCAAAAAGGCTGTTTTCCAAGAACACTCCCGAATTTGCGTAGCGCAGAGGAACTTTAAATGCGACCTAGACAAACCGTCCAAGACAATATTCACATCCCAAGGAGGTACAATAGGCCGTCGAGGAGGACGTATAATTTGCGCTGCTCGTAGAAAGCGGCGAACATCCGGATGAGCGGAAAGACGGCGATGTTGCACCAAGCCCCTAAAACAAGATAGTGCCGCGACATGCACCTTAAGGGTACTGAGAGCCAACCCCTTATCTAACCCCTGTTGCAGAAAGAGGAGAAGATGAGGCACGGTAGAAGCCAGAGGTGATACCTCTTGTCGCTTGCACCAAGCTTCAAAAAGACACCAGACGCGAACATATCCCAAGGAAGTTCCTGGACGTTTAGATTGGAGAAGGGTAGTTACAACAGAACTTGCATAACCCCTGCTTTCTAAGCGAGACCTTTCAAGAGCCAAGCCGTAAGCAAGAAGCGATCCACTCGCGGCATGAGAATGGGACCCTGATGCAACTGGTTGATACGAACTGGAAGGAGCCACAGCGGAGCTACAAGGAGTCGAACAAGATCGGCATACCAGGGTCGACGAGGCCAATCGGGAGCAATGAGAATCACCTTCCCCCGGTGACCCGCTATGCGCTGAATAACCCGACTCAACATTGGCCAAGGCGGGAACACATAGAGGAGCGCATCGCAAGGCCAGGGTTGAACTAGGGCATCGAGACCTTCCGACATGCGTTCCCTGCGCCTGCTGAAAAAACGGCTGGCCTTGGCATTGCTGTAGGAGGCCATGAGATCCATCACTGGCTGTCCCCAACGCAACGTTAGCTGATGAAAGATCGCCGCATTTAATTCCCATTCCCCTGGATCGAGGAGATGACGGCTGAGAAAGTCCGCCTGTAGATTTTCTTTGCCCGCGACATGTGCTGCGGAGATGGCCAGGAGATTGCTCTCTGCCCAATCCATCAATTGTTGGCATTCGGACAGTAGAGAAGGAATCTTCGTCCCCCCCTGACGATTGATATATGCGACGGTCACAGCATTGTCGGAAAAAATCTTGACCGCTGTCCCCTGGAGCAGCGCTGCGAAGTGAAGCAGAGTTAAGCGAGCCGCTCGGAGCTCCAGACGGTTGATCGACCATGAACTCTCTATTGTGGACCAAGTTCCCTGTGCAATGCGTGACTGACAATGAGCACCCCACCCCGAGAGGCTTGCATCCGTGGTCAGTAACACCCACGAGGGGTCTTGCAAGGGCATTCCCGCTGTGAGGTGCTCCCGAACTAACCACCAGTCCAGACTGTGACGGACGCTCTCGGGATAGGGGAGACGCTGAGAGAGCGGATGAAGCTGCGGAGACCATCGTGTAAGCAACGCCTGCTGCAAGGGGCGCATGTGAGCCTTGGCCCACGGAACAAGATCCAGTGCCGCCGCCATGGAACCCAACAGTTGCAAATACGTCCAAGCCGACGGCGCCGTTAAGTTGAGAAACGCTCGGATCTGTTGCAGCAGCTTTTCCACACGAACGTCGGGCAAAAATACCTTTCCTTGTGCGGTGTCGAAATATGCTCCGAGATAAGTCAGCTGCTGCTGCGGTTGCAGGTGACTTTTGACTTGGTTGATCACCCAGCCGAGTTGCTCGAGAAGTTGCACCACTCGAGCCGTCGCTTGAACCGAGGCAGATCGCGACTCGGCTCTGATCAACCAATCGTCGAGATAAGGGTGTACCCTGATCCCTTCCTTCCGAAGCGCTGCTGCCACAACCACCATAAGCTTTGTGAAAGTACGCGGAGCCGTAGCCAGACCGAATGGCAACGCTCGAAACTGGTAATGACCCATGGGGAGAGCGAAGCGCAAAAAACGCTGATGCGAACTCCTTATGGGAATGTGCAGATACGCTTCCGTGAGATCGATGGACGAGAGAAACTCCCCTGGCTGAACTGCCCGAACTACGGTACGGAGGGTTTCCATGTGAAAATGAGGCACCCGTAAGGAACGGTTGACCCCTTTGAGATCTAGAACGGGCCGAAAAGAATCTTCTTTCTTGGGAACCACAAAATAGATCGAGTATCGACCGCAACCGTATTGGTCCCGAGGTACGGGAACGATAGCCTTGAGCTGCAACAGGCGAGTCAGGGTGTCCACAATGGCCTGCTTTTTCCAACCGGGACCACAGGGAGACATTACAAAGGCGGGCAACAACGGGCATGCGAAATCGAGCGCGTAACCTTCCCGGATGACCTCCAACACCCACTTGTCTGAGGTAATGGTGGTCCAGACCGCTAGAAAGTCCTGTAGGCGTCCTCCCACCGGAATTAGCGGCTGGACCAACTGACCTTCATTGCGGCTTCTTATTGGAGGGCTGGGATGCCCCAAAGTAGGACCTGCCAAATCCTCTGGCTCCCTGAAAGGAAGTCCCCCGAAAGGAGGAACGGCCCCTGGAATAGGGCGCAAAGCGCGCCCCCCGAAACCTACGGGATTCCCTTCCGAACCCCCTGCCGGAAGGAAGCATTCGGGAAGGTTTGGGTTTGTCCTCAGGCAAACGACCGCCCTTAGCGTCGCTCAAATCCTTAACAATCTTCTCCAAAGCCTCCCCAAAAAGCAATTTACCCTGATAGGGCAATTTGCTAAGTCTCAATTTGGAAGAAACATCCGCCGACCAGTTGCGTAACCAAAGAAAACGCCTGGCAGCTACCAGAGAGGCCATGGTCTTAGCTGCAATTCGCAGCAAATCATAAAAAGCATCTGCCATATAAGCAGCGGCTGATTCCAGTTTAGGTGCATCGGGAACTGCAGCAGGAGCATCAGGAGAAGTATCGCCTTGCAACCAACGAATGGAGACGCGAGAGACATAAGCCCCACAAACGGCCGATTGCAGAGCCAGGGCACTAGAATCAAAAGCCTGTTTGAGTAGAATCTCCAATTTTCTATCTTGAAGATCCTTTAGAGCTGCAGCCCCTTCCACAGGAATAGTAGTCTTTTTAGTCACTGCGGATATAATTGCATCCACTTTCGGCATGCGAAATAAGTCCTTTACGTCCTGAGGAAGTGGGTACAGGCGAGCCAACGCTCGGTTTCCACATAAGGAAGACTCCGGACACTCCCATTCCGAGTCAATCATCTGTTTGATCACTCTGTGTAAGGGAAAACACTTTTGTTCAGTTTTAACACCCTGCAGCAAGGGATCCTCTAAGGGTTCCTGAGAAGACGCGGGAAGGGAGAGATGGAGCGCTGCCAAAGACTGGGATATGAGGGCTGTGAGTTCTTCCTTACGGAAAACCCTGAAAACATTAGGATCCTCTCCTGGAGCTATCTCCCCTTCTTCCAACTCTTCTGTGTCCCACTCCCCAGGATGTCCTGTAAAAGACTCTGAATCCCCCTGCTCCTGTAACAGCGGGGCCTGAGACAACAAGGGATCTAAGGAATCCTGAACCATATCTTGAATATGAGAGGATCCCTCTCCGGGATCATCAGGCAGTGGTAGGGAAAGTGGCACTGACACAGGATCAGAAAGAGAAGAAAGCCGCGGAGGCTCAGCAGATCGCATAAGAAATGCTTTGTGCATAGCCAGAATAAAAGCTGGCGAAAAAAATGAGCCCATGTCCTCCTGAGGCAAAGTTGGAGCTGGGGAGGGTAAATCAGGTAAAACCGCCGCTCTAGAGGACTTCGCTTTCCGTTTATGAGGCTTTTGAGGCTCTGCCAGAGCACTGCCTGACGCCGGTAAAATGGCGGACTTTCCCGCCTTTTTGGCGTGAGGAGAAGGCTCCGGTGAACTAATCAAAGGCTTCTCAGCCATTGTTCAAAAAAAAAAAAAAACAAAACTCCGGGATCGCCAAAAAAAACCAGTAAGCTCGATTAAAAGAAAAAAAGGTTGGTAAACACGAAAGCAAACTGCCCCGTAGCCCGCGGGCCCGATCGCCGAAAATCAACACTGAAGAGAAAATAGAATAAAAACTCACCGCAGAAGTAAAACTTTGCCCGGCTGAATGGTGCACAGTTTAGCGGGACCACCGGCAAACTCACCGCGGGTAAGACAGAGGAGAAATCTGGGGCCCCCAGTATCACTCTGCACCGGGAGACGGAACAGTGATAGAGGCAGGCTCTACCTCACACTGTAATAACTAAGTCCCCCACGTCTCCTGCGGTCTTAAAGTGACAGCGTATTTTAAAAGAAAAGTTGAAAGGACTATAGAAGATTAGCTCTGCTAGAGCCAATCAAAAATTTAAGAAAAGAAAAAAGGGAAATTGAAGCCACTACAGGTGTACTTTGAGGGAGCAGGTAAGTTCGATCCTCTCTAGTCACTGAGGACTGAAAGACTGCTTGATTAACCTCAGGGGGAGTGGCTTCACATCACAAGAAAAGCTTGAAGTCTTCAGTCCTCAGTCACTATGGGGGATTGACAACCCTACCTTTCCCTGGACTGGCCCGGAGAAGCGATAAGGAATAATGGTTTATGTATTTTATTTATTTATTTTTTATACCACATTCTTTAGAATCAGTGTGGTTTACATGTATACTAACAGGTACTTTTTATTCCCTTGTCCCCAAAGGGCTCACAATCTAAGTGTACCTGAGGCAATGGAGTGTTAAAGTGGCTTGCCCAAGGCCACAAGGAGTGGCCATGGGACTAGAGACCCCAGTCCCTCCAGCTTGAAGTTGCTTGTCCCCATGTGGGAATTGAACCCCCAGCCTGAGGTAACCTGTCCCAACCACTATGGACTTCTCCTCCAGGAACTTGTCGAAAGAGAAATTTTCTATACCAGTTAATTTTTTTCCCTTGAATCCTGCTAGACCAGTTCAGATGAGTGGGTTATGCTCCCCAGCCAGCAGGTGGAAGGCGGCCAGAACAACTTTCAACGATGCCTTCCTTAGAAGCACACTGATAAAAGCTAGTATGACACTTTCCAAGCAGCAAGCAAGACTGAAAAACTCAGAAACCACAGCAAAAATAATCTTGCACAGGCATAAATGGGAAATAACTTTATGCACTGGACCCAGATTGTCACAGAGATAGATTTTAAAATTGCTGCTTTTTGTTTAAAATCTTGAATGGATGTATTACAAAGAGAACTACCAAGAAGCATACCTTGTAGTCCACATATAGCAAGGGGTATAGCATGAAATAACTATTCAGGAGGGAGGATCAAACCTGAATCCAAAGGCACTCAGCATTAGCACGTTTCACCCCACATGGGCAGCAGTATTAGATGATACCAATAGCCTAGCATTAAGAAAGGCAAGCAAGTCACTTGGTTGAAAAAAATGTATCTAACAAAATTTATACAAAATTAAAAACATTTACATGGAAATAAGAGAAATGTAGCACCCGGTTGAGTCACCCCAGGTTTAAGTAAGAGGAATTACTTATGGCGTTTTTGTGTCTACTGTACAATATCCGGGAATATGGAAACAGAGAACCCATAAAAACTAACAGATCTTTTCTTAAAATACATCTTAAGTATCCAGTCTCTATCAGACACTAGAGCACATGAAACAAGTAAAGTTGCAGGCTTATAAGACTCACGTCCCGAGACATCTAATATATCAGACATTCAACACTACCATGTTAGCATCAGATAGTGAACTGGTTGGCTCTTTTTAACCCGAAAGTAAATAGTATGCTTTCATTATTGGTGGCATAAGAACAGAGGGAACCATCAAAGCTTCCAAAAGATATTTCTTAAACATCTCCAATGCGGAGACTCCAGATGTTCTAGGAAAGTTCAAAACTCACAGATTAGCAGCACAAACAGCATTCTCCAACGTTTCCAGCTTGAGTCTTAAGAGGTATGATTATCCTTTATCAGAGCCAAATTTGTCTCACTAACTGGCAATTATGATCTTCAACTTTTTGCTTTAAATTACCAGCAGTACTTAAACAGCCAAACTCTCAGAATTTTGTTGTACTCTAGCACAGGTATCAGTATTTTGTCTGGAAACAACTTGCAATAAGTTAGTTATGACTTTCCAAATAACTTCAAGGGTAATTTTCTTAGGCCATGTGAGACCAGGAACACGAGGTGGTTGATACAGCCAGGATAGCTCCGGGTGACTGTTTACCAAGACTAGGGCAGCTGGCCATTGGTTCTCCTGCCATAGCCACTTCTCCCAGGGAATCCCCAGCAAAGCCAGAGACTTCCTCCTGCCACTGGGCCATCGAGACCCCTCAAACTGGGCCTGATACATTGCTAAGATATGACGAAAAGGGCTGACTCAAAAGATGAAGGGAGGTGGTGACTCGGGCATGGTGGTGGCATCCATGTATCAGGAGACAGCGAGATATCCAAATCGGTAAGCTGGGGTGGCTCCTCCTTGCTAACCGCAGGCAAGCCAGAGCGTATCCCCTCAATCACAGCCTCTGATAGCCCCACAAAATGGTATATAGGACCGGAGAACACAGGCTGGGACGCTGAAGGGTAGGTCCTCACCTTTCCTTTGGATTTTGGCGTCAAGCAGCCACACCCCCAATTTTTTTAAACTACAGAACAGGATATTACGTGGAATGAACTCCCAGTGGCGATTAGAGGTTTGATGAATTACCTAGTATTTTGCCAGTCACAGAAAACTTTAGGAACATTTTTGATAATTATAGAGATGCTGCTTTCTATGTCAAAGTTAGAGATTTTTTTCCATTTATTTATTTATTTTTATAAAGGAAAAAGGTACCTGTTACTACTACTGATCATTTGTATAGCACTACAAGGTGTATGCAGTGCTGTAAAGGTACATGTAAAAGATGGTCCCTGCTCATCAGAGCTTACAATCTAGTCATGACAGACAACACAACAGCTCAGGACAAGGATACATCTAGGGGAATGATAAGGAAACACATAGAAGACTAAGCGAATCAGGATCCAAAAGTAGCCCCAATACAAGCATTATGGAACCTTGTCTCCTTTTTGGGAAACTGCTAGGTACCTGTGACCTGGATTGACTACTGTTGGAAACAGGATACTGGGCTTGATGGATCTTGGTCTGGCCCAGTATGGCATATCTTATATGTTCTTAACAGTATCAAAAGCAGCAGAAAGATCAAGGAGGATGAGGATCGAGTAAAGGTCCCGTTTAAGCGCTTTTTAAAAAAAAATTAAAGAGGATGCTGTTTTCTGTCAAGATATGAATTTTTCCCCAGGGATATTAGTGGAGCAGCTGCCTAATGGTTAGAACAGCATCCTGGTGACCAGTGAGTTCAGGATTCAAATCCCACTGGCACTACTTGTGGCCTTGGGCAAGTCACTTAAAGCGTAGTTACTCACCTGTAACAGGTGTTCTCCAGGAGCAGCAGGAATCAGTCCTCACTTATGGGTGACGTCGGCGCCGACGGAGCCCTCGCGGAGCAATTTTCCCCAGCTTTCAAAGAAAGCCTTTGGGAATTGCAGCGCGCATGCGCGGTCCTCTTCCCGCCCAAGGGTGCCATCTTAGCCAGTCAGATGACATAGCTAAAAAAGACAGCATAAAAAAATGTGCAAAAAAACATAAGCAGACGATTGCAACTCCAAGGGGAGGAGGGAGGGTAGTGAGGACTGATTCCTGCTGCTCCTGGAGAACACCTGTTACAGGTGAGTAACTACGCTTTCTCCAGGACCAAGCAGGAAGTCAGTCCTCACTTATGGGACTCCCAAGCTCAAGGCTACCGGAGACCCTAAGCACAAAAATGAGCTCCCTCTAGCTCAGCAGCACAGAAGGAAAGAATCTTCGCTGAATCATTACCCACCGGTAGCCCACATCCGGGATGGAGGGTAGGAGTTGCTCAGACCTCAAAGAGATTACGGAGGACTGCCTGTCCGAAAGCACTGTCCCTGCGGGACTCCCTCTCGAGACAGTAATGGACCGCAAAAGTCTGGCTCGAAGACCAAGTAGCGGCCCGGCAGATGTCTGCCAGCGGAACAGAGCGGAGGTAAGCCACTGACGTAGCCTACGCCCGAACGCAATGAGCCGTGACTCGACTTTCTAAGGAGAGTCCGGCTGCCCCATAAGCCCAAGAGATACAGTCCGCAACCCAGATGGACAGAGTACGCTTGGAGACCGGGAGCCCCAATTTATTGGGGTCAAAAGACACAAAAAGCTGAGCAGCTTTACGGTGCTCCCGCGTACGGTCAAGGTAGAAGTTCAATGCCCTTCTACAGTCCAGGGTATGGAGGACCGTTTCAGCTCGGCTGGAGTGTGGTCTGGGAAAGAAGGTTGGAAGTACCACCTCCTGATTGATGTGAAAAGGGGAGACCACTTTTGGAAGAAATTTTGGGTGAGTCCGCAGGACTACCCTATTTTTGTAGAACCGAGTGTAAGGGGGATCAGACACGAGGGCCTGCAATTCACTTACGCGTCTAGCGGAAGTGAGGGCTATCAAGAACAGCGTTTTCCAAGACAGAAAACGGAGAGAACAGGTAGCCATAGGTTCAAAAGGCGGACAGGTGATCCGCTGCAAAACCACATTCAGGTCCCAGTCAGGTGCTGGCGGGCGCAGAGGTGGTTTAAGTAGAAGGAGACCTCGGAGAAACCTCGCTACGAGAGGGTCGCTGGAGAGAGGTCTACCGTCCACCGGCACATGATGGGCCGAAAGAGCACTGAGGTGAACTTTGACGGAGTTGGACTTAAGTCCCAGATTAGAGAGGTGTAGCAAGTACTGCAAGATCACCGACACCGGGCAGGAGAAGGGATCCTGAGACTGTTGGGTACACCAGACGGCGAAGCGACGCCATTTAAGGGCGTAGCATTTGCGGGTAGTAGAAGGCCGTCGCGAAGCCAAGACGACCTCCTCCACCTCCGCCGGCAGGAGAAGGGGAGCAAGGACTACCCTCTCAGCAGCCAGGCCATGAGGTTGAGAGACCTGAGGTTGGGGTGTAGTAGAGACCCCTGATCCTGAGTGAGGAGATCCGGTTGTACCCCCAGAGGGAATGGATCCTCCACCGCCAATTGCAGCAGGAGCGGAAACCACGGCTGTCTGGGCCAACGAGGGGCCACCAGGATCATGAAGGCTTTGTCTCGGAGAACCTTGAAAAGAGTCCGAGAGACTAGCGGGATGGGAGGGAAAGCGTACAGAAGGCTCCCCGACCATGAAATTAGAAACGCGTCCGCCGCAACCCGAAGGGGGTGTGGCTGACGAGAGCAGAAGCGAGGAAGCTGCCGGTTGTGAGGACTGGCAAAGAGATCCACCGTGGGGAGGCCCCACTTTAGGAAGAGCTTCTGAACTACCAAGGGATCCAGCCGCCACTCGTGCGGCTGGAGGATCCTGCTGAGTTTGTCCGCCAGGCAATTCTCTTGGCCCGGGAGATAAACTGCCTTGAGGAGGATGCCGTGACTGACGGCCCAAGAGCAGAGCTTCTGTGCCTCCCGGCAGAGGAGGAAGGAGCCCGTGCCCCCCTGCTTGTTCACGTAGAACATGGCAACTTGATTGTCCGTCTGGACAAGGACGGACTGGTGGGAAGTCAGGTGGGAGAAGGCCTTGAGAGCCAGGCGGATCGCCCTGAGCTCCAGGAAGTTGATCTGCTGAGCAGACTCCCACGTGGTCCAGAGGCCCTGAGTACGTGCCCCTTGGCAATGTGCTCCCCAGCCCAGGAGGGATGCATCCGTGGTCAGCACCCGGGTCGGCTGGGGTGACTGGAAAGGCATTCCGAATAGCAGGTTCGGCTGCTGAAGCCACCACCGGAGAGACGAGATCAGCGGCTCGGAGACACGCACTAGGTCTGCTAGGCCGCCTGTGGCTTGTCGCCACTGCTGGCGGAGACACCATTGAGCAGGCCGCATATTCAGGCGGGCATTGGGGGTCACATGGACGGTGGAAGCCATATGGCCGAGTAGTCTCAGGAAGCGCCTGGCGGAGACCAGGGGCTGGCTGCGAAAACGGTCGGCTAGGTCCATGAGCCGTCGAGCCCTGTCGAGCGGTAGGTACGCTCGTGCCTGAGGAGTGTGCAGCCTTGCGCCGATGAACTCGAGATCCAGTGAGGGGAGCAAAGTGGACTTTGCGAAATTTATAACAAAGCCCAAGTATTGCAGAAGAGTCACCGTGCGGCGTGTGGCGCTGGTGACCTCCGGAGCGGACGCCGCTCTGATGAGCCAGTCATCGAGGTACGGAAAGACATACAGGCCGTGAAGCCGGAGATGGGCCGCCACCACCGCGAGACATTTTGTGAAGACTCGCGGTGCGGAGGACAGGCCAAAGGGCAGTACTCTGTACTGGTAATGATTTCCTGCCACCACAAACCTTAGGTATTGGCGGTGGCTGGGGTGGATGAGGATGTGCGTATAGGCATCCTTTAGATCCAAGGAGCATAGCCAATCTCCCTGCTGGAGGTAGGGCAGAAGGATTCCAAGGGTAAGCATCTTGAACTTCTCCCGCACAAGGAACTTGTTGAGGTTGCGCAAGTCCAGGATGGGTCTGAGGCCTCCTGTTCTCTTTGGTATTAGAAAATACCTGGAATAAAAGCCTTGACCTTCCAGGTGGTGTGGCACCGGTTCCACCGCCTGTTCCTGTAGAAGACCTGCTAACTCCTGGAGGAGTAATTCCCTGTGCAGAGGGGGTCGTGGAGGTTCTCCCGGAAAATAGGAGGGAGGGACCTGGTGGAAGTGGAGAAGATAACCGTCTCGCACGACTTGAAGCACCCAGGCATCTGCGGTGATGCTGGACCACCTGTGGGCGAAGTGAACCAGCCGGCCTCCGGTGCTGGAAGGAACCAGCGGGGGGGGGAGAGGCTATGCTTAGTGAGTCAAAAACCCCCACCCTGCGGAGCAGGGGCTGGTGGTGCAGGCTTGGGGGCTTGCTGCCTACGGGACCCGTTACCCCGTCCCTTGGCCTGCTGGCCCTGTTGGGGAGCTGCAGGGGCCTGATAATGGGGGTATTGTTTGTAGGCAGTCGCCTTCCTCGGGTAAAAGGACTTTTTCCCGAGCCCTTCTTTTTCTGGGAAGGGGCAGAGGTCTTCCTAGAAAGCCTGGTCCTGGTGAGAGTCTCAGTCTCAATTTGAGCAGCCTTTTCAGCCATGGGCTTGCCAAAGAGGTTTTCGCCTCGGCAGGGGACATCGACCAACTTGTCCTGCACCCAGGGCTCAAGGTCTGACGACTGAAGCCAAGCCTGTCGGCGGGCACCGATGCCGGCTGCGGCCACTCGAGCCGATGCTTCAAAGCCATCATAGGCTGCTCGGGACATGAACTTTGAGCATTCCCGAATGCCAGTGGACAAGGCCAGGAACCTCTGCAAGGGTTCCTCGGACAAACCAGCGGAGAATCCGGCTAGTTCTTTAGCCAGATCTCGGAGATACATGCCCATGTATAGCTGGTAGGTCTGGACACGACATGCGAGCATAGAGCCCTGGAAACACTTCTTACCAAGGCCATCCAGGTTACGGGCCTCCCTGCCAGGAGGCACCGAGGAGTGCATCTTCTGGCTCTTAAGACGATGCATGGCCGATTCCACTACCATGGAATGGTGTGGTAGCTGTGCCTTTTGAAAGCCAGGGCTCTTGTGGACTCGATAGATAGAATCGACTCGCTTGCTCAGGACCGGCGAGGAGGCCGGACTCTCCCACATGTGGAAGAGTAGTCGTTCCAGCATAGGAGGAACCGGTACAGTAAAGTGTTCCCTTGCGGGAGAGTCATACTGGAGGGCGTCGAGCTCTTCGGCTCCTCCTCGGGGTCCGCAGGGAAGGCCAAAGCCTTGGCCATATCCCTGACGAAGTCCGAGAACCGGGCATCCTCCGGGGGGGACTGCTTCCGAGGCTCGGACTCCGGTGAGTCCGAGGGGACACACAGAGTCCGGAAAGAATCAGGCGACTCTTCCTCTTCAGACTCCCAGACCGACTCCGACGAGGACTCGGTGGGGTCGGCCCGGCAGGGCGCGGCGCCTGCCGCCCCGACGCCGAGGGAGTCGGCGTCGGCGACCTCGGTCCCGAACGGGAGGCCGAGGGTGACCTCGACCGAGGATCGACTCGAGTTCGCATCGACTCGAGGATCGGCTCGGTCTCCGGGGTCGACTTGGACGTCGACGTCCCGGCGGTCGGGGCAGCGGCGCCAGCGAAGCCAGCGAGCAGTGCCCGCTGCTGGTCCATGAAGGCAGACAGTCTGCTCTCCAAGGCCGTCAACCTGAGTCCGAGCTCAGGTGACCCAGCAGCCCCCGACTCGGGCCCCGACGGCATCGGGCCCGACGTCGGCTGTCGCGGAGGCGAGTCCAGAAGGACCACAGGACTTACCCGAGCAGGCCTCTCCGACTCCAGGCGAGGTCGCTTCGTGAGGTGCTCCTTCTCCAAGGACCCGGGGCGGCTGTCGGGGCTATGCGACGTGGCCCTCGCGGAACCAGGAGCGTCCACCGACGCCGCCCTCGCGGGTTTCACCTTCCGACGATGGTCCCCGGAGGGAGAACCCCTGTCGGAGGAACTCCGGCGACGGTCCGAGCTGGAGCCTTTGGACGCGGAGGCCTCCGACGAGGTCCGGGTACGGCTGGGGTCAGCAAAGATCCTATCACGCTGATGCCGCCGACTTCTCAACGCTTTGGAGGACATTTTGCCGCAGGGCCCACAGATCAATTCCTCATGATCCGGGCCCAGGCAGCGGAGGCAAAAGTCGTGTGTGTCAGTTAGTGACATATTTCGGTCACACTGACCACACCGCTTAAAACCACTGGCAGCCATCGGGGGAAAAAGGGCCCCTGCGAGGTCAAAGGACCGGGCTGCCAGGGAAAAATCGAAAACAAAAGCTGACTAAGTCAGAAAAACCGAAAAAAAAGGAAGAGGACTCGTGACCGGCGTCGCGAGAGTCCGGGCGGGGGGAAAAAGACCGGTGTCGAACCGAAGGAAAAATAATAAAATAACGAAGAAATATCGACTTTTTCGCGGGGACAAGACGGGGACGTCTGTAGGGCTCCGCGGAAAAAAGAAGACTGGCTAAGATGGCACCCTTGGGCGGGAAGAGGACTGCGCGTGCGCGCTGCAATTCCCAAAGGCTTTCTTTGAAAGCTGGGGAAAATTGCTCCGCGAGGGCTCCGTCGGCGCCGACGTCACCCATAAGTGAGGACTGACTTCCTGCTTGGTCCTGGAGAACTCTCCATTGCTTCAGGTACAAACTTAGATTGTGAGCCCTCTGGGGACATGGCACTACTTACGTACCTGAAAGTAACTCACCTTGAACTACCACTGGAAAGGCTTGAGCCAAATACAAAAAAATGAATATAAATCTACCTAATCATTTGAATCCCAATGAGCAATTTAGAGAGTATATTGTTTTTATGATTTATTGTTCATTTTAAATTGCTGTACATAATTCTTTTTGAAATATATTTATTTTTTATTTAACAGGTTTTATATACCGCTTTATCATTTCAATCAAAGTGGTTTACATTGTAACTTAAACTTAGTAATGTACATTAAACAGGGATATTGATAACTTGGATTTTTGAGGCAATGGAGGATTAAGTGACTTGCCCAAGGCCACAAGGAGTGCTAGTGGGAATCGAACCCTGGTCTCTGGGTTCCCAAGCCAGTGCTCTTAACCATTAGAACTGCATTAAATAGGCAGAATATAAATGAACAAACTACAGCGCTATGTATGCCTCATAGCACTATACAAATGTAAGTACAAGGAGTAGTAGTGGGGGGAAATTACGTCACCGGGCTTGATGGCGGCATGAGACGAGAGCTCCATTGCCAAAGCTGCCAAAATTAGCAGGATTTAACCCCCAAATGCAGAGAATCGTGCAGAAATAAAGGGCAGGAAAGCGGTGAACATTGGAGAGCTGGACGAGTGATATCCTTAGTCAATGGAGGGTACCAGGCAGCTTGTTGTGGCGCAGTGGATGCCGGAAAGCGGCGATCGTTAGAGGGCCTGAAGGTTGTGACGGCGCTGGGTGACGAGAGGGTGCCGCGGAAGTGAAAGCAGTGCCGGGAAGCATGGCAACAATAACAGTGCTGGTGTGAGGCTGCGGGCACTCAGATTCGGCTTTGGAGGAGACAATCGGCAGGAGGACAGAGAAGAGTGTAAGCTGAGGAGATGGCTGCTGCTAAAAGGCCGACACAGAGTGAGTGAGCAAATAGAAGGCCCTGAATAAGAAAGGCAGCACAGAGGAAAAGCTGATGGATAAGTCCAGAGGTGAGCTAGCAGTACGAAAAAGACTGGCGGAGTTTTGTTCCTCCTATACTCCATCTAAAGGGGTGAAAGATGCTGATAAAGAAGGCAAGATGGCAGCCGAGAACATGGGTGACCCGGATGAAGAGGTAGATAGGGCTCTGGGGCAGCAGACATGCTAAAACTATGGCTCACGGAGCTTAAAGAAGAGCTCAAGGCAAAAATAAGTGGGGTAAAAACTAAGCTTAAGGAGACTTTAAAAGCCCTGAGGCAAGATATAGCAGACCTTGGTACCCTGGTCGAAGAAATGGAAAACCAATTGGAGCAGCAGGCAGAGGCAATGGGGGAAATGCAGAGAGGATGGGATGAATTAAAGCAGGCACAAGAGTTGTTGAAAGAAAAGGCAGAAGATTTTTAGGACCACTCACGGAGGTGTAATATAAGAGTGAGAGGTATCCCAAAAAGGCAATGTTTGCCTTTGAGTCAGTCCTGACTCCTGGCGACCCAGAAGCTCCTGGGTTTTCTTGGCAGTGTCACCGGAAGTAGATTGCCAGGCCTTTCTTCTGAGGCAACAGAGGGTTAAGTGACTTGCCCAAGGCCACAAGGAGTGCTAGTGGGAATCGAACCCTGGTTGCTTGGTTATCATGCCAGTGTTCTAACTACCAGGCTACTCCTCCACTCCGAGAGGTATCCCAGAGGACCCTAAATATAGAGACTGTGATGAAGTAATTATGGAAGCATTTGGGGCTTTCTTAAAGGCAGTAAAGCCGGAGAACGCAGCAGAGGGGGTACCTCTACAACTAGAGCAAGCGCACCAGGAGCTTGGTCCTATTAGAGACAACCAGCTTCAAGATATAGTGGTATGCATGAACTCTTATAAAACAAAGGAGCGAATCCTGAAAGCTGCTCGAAAGTTGGGGCATTTTCAGTGGGAAGTTCACACCTTGGAGCTGTTCCAGGACTTGTCCCTGGGTACTTTGCAACATCGCCGGGAACTGAGGAGAGAGAGAGGGGTTGAGATATAAATGGCTGTACCCCTTTGGTTTGCTCATTTATTTATTTATTTATTACAGTTTCTTATATACCGCGCTATTTAGAATCAGCGCGGTTTACATCATAACAAAACGACCATAACGAAAAACTGTCAGGTTTTACATTGAACAGGAGTACAAACAAGGATAACTGGGTTAACTATATACATAAGCTATCTACACTGTAGATATAAGTTGAGAGGGCATTTCTAGACTGGGTCATTTCTTGGAAGGGATATCTAGTTCAGTTGCTGTCTGGGAAGTATTGGCAGAAAAGGAAGGTTTTGAGAGCCTTCCTGAACTGATATAGATTGGTAATGGCCCTAATGTCGGGAGGTAGAGTGTTCCAGCATTTGGGGACATAAAAACTGAATGCTCTGTTTGTGGTATTCGTGTTGGACTTTGTCGCAGCTTTTGGTATAGCTAGCAGGTTTACAGCTGATGTTCTTCTTGATCTGTTGGGGGGGACCATGTGGATTAGATGCGTGAGTGAGAGGGATGAAGTACCTTTGATTGCCTTGAATGCTAGTAAAAGGGATTTGAAGGTGATTCTCCCGTGGATCGGTAGCCAGTGCAGCTGTTTGAGAATAGGAGTAACGTGGTCATTTCTGGATGCACCATAGAGGACCCTAGCTGCGGCATTCATGGCCAACTGTAAGGGGGTTAGTGTGGATTGGGGGAGACCTTGTAAGATGGCATTTGCAAAGTCAAAATGCGGCAGGATCAGCGCTTGATATATGGTTCGGAAATCGTTTGGGTCCAGCAGGGAGCGAAGGTGTTTGAGGGAGCGGATTTTGAAGTAGATGGCTTTAACTATGTTGCTTATGTGGCGTTTCATGTTTAGTGAAAGGGGTATCGAGGCATGTGAAGACCAGCGGAGAAGCATGGGGTGTGTTAAAAGATCAGGAAGAGCAAGAGTCACCGGACTTGACCCATGGGTCTGTGAGTACTGCCTCTGATCTTTCTCTTAATGCGCAGGGTGTTTCCCTACCCAGTCAGGAAGTTATGACTGAGAGGGTGATTTCTCCCAGAGTTGATAATCTGGGGGCAAAGCCCTCGCCGGGTAATTTGGATGTTTCTTCCTTATTAGTGGAGGAGGATAAACGCAAATTGTCTGCTCTTCCGTCTGTATTGGAATTCCCTACTTCTGTTCCGTCTGTGGTTTCCCCAGTTGATGTTTCCTTGAGGGACGTGTGGGAAGTGGTGACACACATGGAAATGTCCCTGCATGCCTCCCTTTCCCAGGTCTCTCAATTTTCTAAGGATGTGCTACAGAAGTTGGGAGTTCATGAGGAGACTATTGCAAAAAATAATACTGCTCTGAATAAATTAGAGGGGCAGGTTTCTGTTATGTAGGCTCTTGCCTCTTCTTCAAGTAGGGATAATGTTAATATACATCATCAGATAGAGTCCCTTGAAAATGCTGTACGTGTAAAAAATTTGAGATTTTTAAATTTTCCACAAACCCATTACCTTTCTCCTTCTATTTTGTTATACAAATATTTCAAGGAGGTTCTGTTAATTGATGATGTGAACTCTATAAAATTTTCCTCGGTTTACTATGTTCCTTTGTTGTCCTCTACAGAGGCCTCCTCCCCTATTGCCAATGACGCAGAAAATGTTCTAGTATCTCATTCATTGGATGTTTCTGCATTTTTGGAATCTTCAACTGATGAGATTACCAGACGTGCTACTCTAATTGTTTCTTTTATTTCTTTATCTGATAAAAATTTAATATTGCGGTTATACTTTCCTAAAAAGAATCAATTGTTTTGTGGTAGCACGGTACAGGTTTTCCCTGATGTATGCAGACTTACTCAAAGGTGGCGGAAAGCTTTCTTAGCATTAAGATCTCACGCCTTGGCAATTGGGGCCTCCTTTTTCCTGAAATCTCCATATAAATGTATCCTGATTTATGAGCAAAATATGTGTTTATGGAATCCGATCAATTGAATATGTTTGTGAATAGTAAAGAAGATGGATAAAATGTTGCTACTTCCTTTCTAAGTTATAGGGTTAGTAGTTTTTTGATTGCGGGCCCAGTTTATATTAAGGTGGATTTGTGTTATTTCTTTGTTTTTGTTCCTTTCTCTTCCCTTGATGTGGACTTGATTGTAATTCCTGTTTCATTTTTTTGAAATAAAGATTGTTAAATGAGAAAAAAAAAGCAGTGATTAGGGGATGACTGATTATGTGGGCAGCCAAGATTAAAAAGAATAGGAAGGAAAAGGAAGAGAAGTTACATGAAGAGATTAAGAATGCTACAAAGCAATATAGTATACAAGGTATGGCTCGGCAGTTGACGTATTTGAATTAAGTAAACATGGAGCTGCACAAGCTGCAACTCGAGTCCATTGCCTTTCAAATGGAGAAGGTAAAGCAAAGGTTTTATGAGCGGGGAGATTGTTGGCCCGTAAACTTAGGAAACGGGAGACAGTGAGTGCAATACTTGTGATTAAGGGAAGGGGAGGTGACTTATTGCGGACAGATAAACAAATTGGGGATAGATTTTGCCAATTTTATTCTGAACTATATTCTCAGCAAGAAGAGGAGAGGGGGACAATCCACATACAGGAATTTCTGGAGAAGCTAGAACTACCTAGAGTGGGGGAGGAGAGATGGGGGCACGGTTGGAGGGGAGAATATACCGAGAGGAAACTGAGAAGCAAACTTGGGCCAGAAGGACTGGGGTTTCTAGTCCCACAGGTGCTCCTTGTGGTCTTGGGCAAGCCACTTAACCCTCCATTGCCCATGTTCCCTGTAAATAATTATCTCCAAGTTATAATGTCCTGTTCAATGTAATTTCAGTTTGTTCAATGTAAACGCCTTGATATCATGAAAGGCAGTATATAAAAAATGTTAAATTATATAAAAATAAATAAGGTGATTAAGGAAATGCCACTTGGTAAAGCACCGGGACTAGATGGATTGACTAATTCTTTTTATAAGATTTTTAGAGAAGAGTTGTTGGGGTTCTTGGAGAGGATGTTTAATGAGATTGTGGGGGAGGGTGGACAATTATTTCAGGAAATGTTGACAGCGGGTATCACAGTGTTACCAAAGGCAGGGAAGGATCCCTTGTGTTGTGAATCCTATTGCCCAATATCGCTGCTTAACATGGATGTGAAGATCTTGGTGAAAGTGCTGGCTAATAGATTGACGCTGGTGTTGCCTGCTCTCATTGACATAGATCAAACGGGGTTTATAAGTGGAAGACAAGCCTCTGACAATGTTGAGAGTGTTAGAGGTGATTTGGGAGGCGCACCAAAGGCGGGTAAACATGATGGCGCCGTCTATTGATGCTGGAAAAACATTTGATCACGTTCGTTGGGCCTTTTTGTTTGCAGTAATGCAAAAGATGGGTTTTGAGTTTAGACTATCTTGGGTGTGGGCCCTATATAATAAACCCCAGGCTAGGGTGCAAATCAATGGTAGATATTCTGAGGCATTCAAATTAGAGAGGGGCACACGACAAGGGTGCCCACTTTCTCCATTGCTATTTGCATTGGCTGTGGAAACTTTGGCACAGATGAGAGAATTTGTGGAGTTCTGGTGGAGGGGAGGCAGCATAAAATCTCTTTATTTGCGGATGATGTTCTTTTAATAATGCAGCCGGAAACATTGGCGAGAGTATTGGAAGTGATTGAGCAGTATGGCGTGGTCTCAGGCTTCAAGATGAATATGGATAAGACTGAGGCCCTCAATATTAATACCAAGGGGGCAGAGTTGGACCAACTAAACAAAAAGTACCCATTTAAATGGGCACGGAAAGCCATTAAATATTTGGGTGTACAAATCACGGCTCATCCCCAGAGCCTATATGGGCCGAATTATCCCCAGTTGTGGAGAGTAGTGAGTCAGGATATGCGGGAGTGGATGGATATGGAAATATCGTGGATGGGCCGTATAGCGGCAGTTAAAATGAATATACTTCCTAGGGTGCTTTATTACTTCTAGGCTCTTCCCATAGCGATCCCGGTAGGGCAATTGCGGGAGCTTCAAAGAAGTCTTCCACTTTATTTGGCAGAAACGGCCACCAAGAATAGCCCGGGCAGTCATGTATTTGTCTTGGGAAGGAGGGAGGACTGGGGTTCCGGACTTACAAGCCTATTATTGGGCATCCCAGATTAGGCATTTCATGGATTGGAGAGAGGGAGGCGAAAGGAAAACTTTTGCGGTGTTGAAGGAAGTAGGAAAGGGGGGGGGGGGGCTTTGGAGGCATTCCCGTGGATGAGTAAGAGGGAGCAGAGATTGGGGGCCCCCGAGAACCCATATGTGGGCCATGTCCTTTGGATCTGGGACAGAGTGAGGAGTGCTGTTGGGGGCGGGGGGGGACTCCTGTTTTCGGTGATGCAAACTTTGTGTTACACGGGGGATTTTATTCCAGGGAGAGAGGGAGGGATATTTAAACAGTGGGAGTGGAAAGGCCTAATGTGGTTTTATCAGTTTATGGATTGGGAGACTGGGTCCCATTTGAGGAACTGCGAGAGAAATACCAACTAGGAGTGGGTAGGTTATTTCACTATCGACAGGTGATACATTATTTACAGAAAAAATTAGGTAAGCAGGGGTTAGCGTGGTATTATACTGATCTTGAGACAATATGGTATGGGAAAAAGTGGTCTCAGGGGTTGATATTGATGTTGTACAAGGCAGCGAGGGGGGGGGGAGCAAAGAGGAGAAAATGGGATATATGCGGGCATGAGAAAAGAAGATGGGGAGGACAGAGATTCACTAGTGGAGGGCCATTTTGAGTTAAGTTCGCTAAATGCCCATATCGGCAGCCATTAGGGAAAACTGGCATAAAGTTATGATGAAATGGTACTATACGCTGGTGCGCCTGAACAAGATGTTTCCAACAGTGTCAAAGGGGTGTTGGAGGAATTGTGGGGAGGAGGGGACCATGTTTCATGTTTGGTGGGCATGCCCACAGATTCAACTCTTTTGGACGGAAATTCAGAGGTGGATAAAGAGGGTAGTGGGTGTGGAAATAAGGAGGGACCCGGAAATTTTTATTTTTGGGTGGTGAAGGGACGGAGGTCCGAGGGAGGGTAGGAAGCAAATTTTGGCTTGCCTCAGTGCGGCAAGATGTGAGGTAGCTTATCGGTGGAAACAGGAGATGCCGCCTCAGGTGAAGCATTGTGAAGATAAGCTGCGTCACATTCATTTAATGGAAAAATTGACAGCAATACGTAGACAGAGGTGGTCTAAGTTTGACAGTGAATGGCAGAATATGTTGGTGTACCTACGGGGGGGAGGGGAAGAGGGCAGTGGGGGGAGAGAGGGATAGGTAGTGGGAAATAGGAGTTAAAAGGTGTAAGGGGCAACTGTTAACAAATGTGATTTATGTATGTTTTCTGGTATATGGTATTGAGTTGAATAGAACCTTTATAAAAAGTTGAAATATACAGTAAGAGCAGCCAAAAGAGGTGGAGTAAAGGGAGGATGTAATGGGGGGGGGGATATGTGGATTTTGGCTGAAAGCTTTCTAGGGGGAGATCTGTTTTGATATATGAAAGTATGCGTGTATAAGATAAAAGGTTTATGGTATAGTTTAGGATTGTAGCTATGAGAGAATGTAAGAAAAGGACTTAGTATGTTATAGGAGAAATTGCATTGGAGGGCAGGGGGTAATGGAAGGACCTAAAAGTCTGTATTGGAAGTGTGTGAAATGGCTATATTATCTGAGTTGTTGAATAACCATTAACCATTACCATTAACCTGCTGCCAGTAATTGACCGCCAGCAACTTCTGTCAGCAGCTTTACGTAGGCTCACTGTTTCACTTAACTAGCCAACCTATGCTTATCACAGAAGTTACCAGCTGATACAACTGACATATTTACAGATGTTACAGGATCAATTATGCTAGAGATCTGTACCCCTGATATTCTGTGAAACTGTGATATTGTTTACGTCACGCTGATACTGTTCTCTCCAACAAGCTACTGAAAAAGCACTAATAGCTTACTAGTGCCTTACCCTATTTGCTCAACAGCACTAGGGACGCACTCATACCACTCACTGACCCAAACCGTCCCTACCAAAAGGCTCAACCTGAACTCCCTACCATCTCCTGACGGCATGGCACCTCCCGCCACAATCACACACATTTATCAGCTGCTACGTATTTCTCGCACTGACAAGTCTCCCAAGCCCTCACCTCCACCCATAGCTTCATCCCAATCCTTCACAACCCTTGGAAAAGACACCATAACCACACCAACCACCACACAGTCAGACCCATGCACACGACACACCCTCACCTCATCTACGTGGCCCTTCACCAGGCTAGACCCTCTCAGCACAACCGCAACACCCCCCCTCACGACCTGAAATGTGCCCTAATAAATGCCCGCTCTATCAGAAAGAAATGGCCTGCCATATCCGACATGTTAGCCTCCCCCAACATCGACATACTATGCATCACAGAGACATGGATGTCAGAGGCAGACGCGGCAATCCTCCACCAGTTTGTCCCCCCCAACTTCACCACCCACTCGTGCCCCAGAACTGACAGAAGGGGGTGGGGGGTGGGGTACTCATACTAAGTAAGACCATTCTACAATTCCAGACAATTGCATCAAGCAGCACTCCCCACCTAGACCACATCGCTATAACGAACAAACATCTCACCATCAACCTGCTATATCGGGCACCCTCACCATCACCAGATGAACTCTCCTCAATTATTAACATCCCCTGTAACCCCATCAAGACACATACCCCGAACTGGATACTAGGAGATTTCAACCTCCCCTCACTCCAAGACTCTCAAGCCAGAGCCTTCCTAGATGCTCTCGAGACGGTGGGCTACACTCAGCTGAACAACTCCCCTACCCATATCAAGGGAAACACACTTGATCTCATATTCGCACCACAATCAGCTCTCTGTTCCACATCCAAGATCAACCTTTCACTATGCTCAGTACCGTGATCGGACCATAGCCTAATCAGATTCGCGATGCCCACACATCCCTCACTCTCTAACCCTCATTCCTCAAACAAACCACCAGCACCAGTATCAAAACGCTATCGCCAGTTCAACAGTGAAGAGATCTTAGAGAGAGCACAACCCCTCCACAATACACATGGACTGAATCTTGATAACATGGTTTCCACATGGAACTCATGCCTCAATGCTGCAATCGACCCTCCCGCCATTGATGCTTCACATAACAAGAGGAAGAAGGCACCTTGGTACTCGCCCGAGCTCAAGACCTCCCTCCGACAGCTAGAGAGACGCTGGCACCGCTCCATATCTACTGAAAACCAAGAAGCTTACTCTGCCCAGCTGTGCACCCATCGAACAGCAGTTTCGAGGAAAATGAGGCAAAACCACGCTGAGGTTCTACAACGATCCCTGAATAAGCCACACGAGCTGTTCAACATTGTCAAATCCTTAGCTAAGGAACCCTCTACTGATCAGGCAAACCAACCAGACCCACAGAAATATGCAGACTACCTGCAAACCAAAACAAACCAGGCCACCCTACCCGCTAGCTCTGGGTTGCCAGACATGAAGCCGGCCATTTCCCCCCCACCCTCACCCACACAAGTATTGACAGTTACCCAAAGTACCATCTCCACCTTTGCTACCCCAACTGAAAGAGAAATACAAGACATCATCATGAATATAACCACCACCACAGCACCAAACGACCCATGTCCAGCATTCTGGATAAAAACCCTATGTACTGAGCTCAGTACCTTCCTGGCTAAACTGATTGGAACCTCATTCCAGACAGGCATCTTCCCCCGAAGCCTAAAACAAACCTCAATTAGACCACTTCTCAAGAATAAACTTGACCCCACAAAGATGGACTCATACAGACCCATCTCCAGCATACCGCTTCTAGCTAAAATCTCGGAGAAAATAGTCCACCGTCAACTGAGCCAACATATCGAGGATAATTCACCCCTTGATCCCTGCCAGCACGGGTTTCGTGAGCAACATGGCGTGGAAACCTTATTAACAATTCTATTCAGCACTCTGATAACAGGTCTAAATAATGTCAAACAAGGATACACCCTCATCTTTCTCGACATTGCGATGGCTTTTGACTCCGTCAGCCATGATCTACTGCTGTCCCGCCTTGTCGAAAAGGGAATCCACGGCACCGCCCTCGCATGGTGTACCTCATACCTAAATGACAGATGGCAGCACGTCCGCTCCGGTACCTCAACTTCCACCCCATTCCCACTAAGGTTCCTCACTCTCTGCCCTATTCTTCAACGTCTATATGCAGCCTATCTGCTCCATCATCAGGTCTTTCGGTGTAAACTGCCTAATTTATGCCGATGATGTCCTCATGTTCACCCCAATACATACTGATCACCCAGACGTATCCCGATTATCCTCATGCTTCAACGCAGTCACAGACTGGCTACACTCTCAGAAGCTCAAAATCAACCTTAAAAAGACGGAGGTACTTTTCATCAGCAGAGACCAAGCATTCACCCCACCACCTTCAATGAAAGTACGTGATGCCGAACTTCTCACGAAGACAATGATCCGTTACCTTGGAGTGACGCTAGACCAACATCTCAACTTAAACGCCCAGATATGCAACATCTCAAAAGCAATTTACCACAAAATCCGGATGCTACGTCACATCAGACCGCTGCTTGAGCCAGAAGACTTTCGGACAGTCTTTCAGTCACTGGTGATGCCCCACTTCGACTATGCGAACTCCATTCTCCACAGCCTTCCGAAGTGCACTCTACAACCTTTGCAGCTAGCAATGAACACTGCAGCCCGAACCCTTCACCAAGCATCTAGAAGGGAGCACATCACCCCTATCTTGAAAACGCTACATTGGCTCCCAATACGCTACAGGATCACCTTCAAAATCTTAACAATAACATTCAAAGCCATCAATAAATGCATGGCCAGCGCCCTCTCTGAACTTATCCAACTCACCTCCCCAACAGACTGAGAAGATCTGTCGCCACCAACTCCTTAATACTCCCAAAAAACATCACCAAATGCAACAAAGCCTCTAGAGACCGCGCCTTTGCTCTATCCGCACCTTCATGCTGGAACAACCTACCAACCAACATCCATGCCATAAACAACCTTCACCAATTCAGAAAGGCTTTGAAGCACTACCTTTTCCTTCAATGCTTTCCCAACTCTGAAGACATTACGTAGCCACATCTCATCCAAACCCAACATCCATCGAACAGTCACCCCAGTCACCCTCTCCGACCCTCCAACCCCCCTTTCCCGGTTAGTCACCCGACCAACCTCGACTCTACACGTCACAGCGACCTTTAAATAACATGCATAGATATATATATTGAAGAGTTATGTACATAGTTTTACCTGTTCTCCAAGTTTAAATTCCTTGTTTTACTGTAAACCCAATGTAGACCCCCACACTGGACATTTATGTTACTTGTGAACCGCGCTGATGTTAAATAGTGCGGTATATAAAAAATGTTAAATAAATAAAATAAAAAGATTAAAATAAAAAAGGAGTAGTAGTAGTACTATTACTATTTTTCCAAAACTTTTGGTTCTTATACCCAAATCTGCATCAGACACCAATACTGAAAATGAAGAAAAAGGCTGCAGGGCTTCCGAGCATATAGGAGTAGTCTTCCCAGGACAGGTCCTGGACCGGTCTAGCAGAATTCAAGGAAAGAAAATGTCTTTATGATGCTAGACCAGTCCAGATGAGTGAGACTTACCAAGCAGTCAGGACCGAGGGTGGGAGAAAGACAACACTCAAGGCAAAACTGCTGTTCCAAAAGGTGTCCTGTTTCAGCTCCCACCTAATGACCAGTAGTGCTTCACAAAAGGGGTCCATAGAAAACGCCATACAGATATCTTCCAGAGATACCAAGGCAGACTTGGCTCTGATGCCTTCTGGCACTTGTTTTCTGAAAACAGGTACCAGTGTAAATACAATGTAAATAGTTTCCCCCAGTTACTTCCAAGTTGATCTCCCTGTTTATTGTAAATACAACTCAAATTGCCTGTGTTGTATAGCTGATGTTAAATGTAAACCGCTCTGATCTAAAATAGAGCGGTATAGAAGAACTGTTAAATAAATAAATAAAAAAATGTAGGCTGAACTAATAGCCTCCTGAAGCCAGCAGGCAATTGAAGACTTGGCCATCATCTATCCTCTCCTCAGAGCATTGGATAGGGCAAAGAGATGATCCTAACAGAAGGAATTAGTAATTTCCAGATACTTCAACAATGCATTCTTCACGTCCAGCAGATGCAGCGAGGGGTCTGCCTGAAGGTCCTCCTCCAAGAAGGGAAGATGAAAGGCAGATAGCAATTTCAGGAGGAAGGACAGAACAATTCCAAAAGAGACTGATGTCAAGATAACCAGGAAAGGCTCACTACATGATAAGGCCTATACTTTGTCGCCCATCTGGCAGATGCAATAGCCACAAGGAACCTAACCTTCAGGGTCAAATGCTTGAAAGGGGCTTTCTGAAGAGACTTAAGGGAGGAACTTATTAGGGGGCATATCTGTAGTCACTAGGCCAGTTCCCCCTTGACCTCCTAGGAAGAGGCAGGTGCTGTTCCAACTAGGAAGAAGGAGACCAATGAATCAGAAGGTGCCCCTTTCAAAAGGGCATGTGCACCCTGGCCCAAGGTTGCAGAACCAGGATCAATGCCATAGAGCCCAGGAGCTACAGGAAGTCCCAAGTCCTGGAAGCTGCCTGCTCTGAGCTGCAGACACAGCTTGTCCTACCATTCCAGAGTGAGAACACTCTGCCCAAGTGTTGAGGTGAGCCCTCAGATACAACAAGCCCTGGGAAGGAGCCAGATTGCTCTTGGGGTAGTTAACACTCAACCCAGCCTCTTTAACCACCAGATCTGGGCTGTCTCTGCCCTGGACGTCTTCATGGAGACACAAGGTATCAGCCAGTTATCCGGGTACGGGTGAACCCAGATTCCTCACTTATTCAGGAAAGCCGCCACCACCACCATAACCTTCAAGGTGGTGCAGTGGCCAGTCCAAAAGGCAGGGCACATGACTCAAAATGGTAGCCCAGGACATAGAAGCAGAGGAACCACTGATGCTGTCCCAGATAGAGATATGGAAGTAGGCCTCAGATTGATCCAAGGAGGTTCAAAACTCTTCTTGACAGACCAACACAATGACTAACCGAGTGTCTCTATTCAGACGTGTGGAATACACAACTTAGCACTGACTATCCTCAGGTCCAAAATAAGTTGAAAGGATCTTTTCTTTTTGGCTACCATGAAGTAAAAAAGACATACTGCCCCTGATTTTGTTCTGAGAAGGACACAAGTACAATAGCTTGCAAATGCAGGAGGCACTGAAGAGTCTCCTTGACTGCCAAAATATGTTTTTATATAAAAGTGTTTCATTTAGATAATGTTAAGCATGGGCTGGCCTTGAACCAGTGCCTCATGATCTCTTGGCCAGGGAGCCACAAAAGCCACCACAAAGGTGTCAAAGGGGTGTGCAACAGTTGAATTGATTTGCATCTCGAGACCCTCACTTGGTTTGCAGCTTGTCGTGCTGTGAGGGCTTGTGTGCATCAGTGATGCAGAGAGCTAAACTATCGGTAGTTTAACTACTGGCAGGGTCTCCCATCATGGACAGGTCTCAGCTGAGATGCCAGACCAAGACAAACCACCCATCTGGGCAGCAGCAGAATGGGATAGTGTTGACGGCGGAGGATCACATTTCTGTGACAATGGCAACACCACCAAACTTAAACTGCGCGGAAGAAAGGCCCGGCAATCTACTTCTGTATCTTGCCATGAAAACCCAATGGATAGTTACAACAAAACAAATTGTGCTGTAGTGCTGGAAGATGAGACCCCCAGGTTGGAAGGCACTCAACTAGCTACTGGGGAAGAGCTGAAGACTTTTCAGAGTAAAGCCAGCATTTATGATGTGGTTGGATCAAAGCCCTCGGGACGTCTGACTGCTGATGTAGCTGCGCATGAAATGAGAGTCAGAAGCTGTAAAGATGTCTTATACATTGGAACATGGAACGTACGAAGCATGAACCAAGGGAAGTTGGAGGTGGTCATGAATGAAATGGAACGTGTACAACTTGATCTGTTGGGTGTCAGCGAACTGAAATGGACTGGCATCGGGCACTTTGCATCAGATGATCACATGGTCTACTATGCTGGAAATGAAAGACAAAGAAGAAATGGTGTTGCATTTATAATAAAGAAGAAACATGCAAGAACTGTAATGAAATACAATGCAGTCAGCGAACGCTTAATCTCTATTCGTCTACGAGGAATGCCTATCAACACAACTATAATTCAAGTATATGCGCCAACAACAGCTGCAGAAGAGAATGAAATTGAAGAGTTCTATGAACAAGTACAAGCTGAAATTGACAGAACATGCAAACAGGATATCCTGATAGTCATGGGTGATTGGAACCCAAAGGTTGGCAACAAAGAAGACAAAGTAGTTGGAAAATATGGACTTGGCAACAGAAATGAAACTGGAGAAAGACTGATAGAATTCTGCAAGACTAACGATCTATTCATCTCGAACACCTTCTTCCAGCAACACAAGCAGCGACTGTACACATGGACTTCACCCAATGGATTGTATAAAAATCAAATTGACTATATCTGTGGAAGTCAACGATGGAAAAGCTCTATAACATCAACAAAGACAAAACCTGGAGCTGACTGTGGTACAGATCATCAACGAAACCTGGAAACAGCACAAGCACTGGCAAGTCATAAGAACATAAGATATGCCATATTGGGTCAGACCAAGGTCCATCAAGCCCAGTATTCTGTTTCCAACAGTGGCCAATCTAGTTCATATGTACCTAGGCATTGATAAGGCAGGCAAAGGGAGAATTTGAGAAGAAGCTTGCTGTGGAAGCAAAAACGCGAAGTAAAGACCTTTTCAAGTACATTCGTAGCAAAAAACCTGTGAGAGAGTCAGTTGGTCCATTAGATGATAAAGGGGTTAAAGGAGCACTAAGAGGCGACAAGGCAATAGCGGAGAGACTGAATGAATTCTTTGCTTCAGTCTTTACTGAGGAAGATGTAGGGATGTTACCCATGACTGAAGTGGTATTTAAAGGTGCGGAAGAATTGAAGGAAATATCGATACATCGGGAAGATGTATTACAACTATTAGATAAACTGAAGAGTAGCAAAGCACCTGGGCCGGATGGTATACATCCAAGGGTGTTGAAAGAACTGAAATACGAGATTGCAGACCTGCTATTAGTAATCTGTGAACTATAATTAAAATCATCTCTAATACCTGAAGATTGGAGGATTGCCAATGTAACACCAATTTTTAAAAAGGGTTCCAGGGGTGATCCGGGAAACTACAGACCGGTGAGCCTGACATCAGTACCGGGAAAAATGGTAGAAACCATCATAAAGAATAAAATTACTCAGCATGTAGATAGTCATGACCTAATGGGAGACAGCCAACATGGCTTTAGACAAGGAAGATCTTGTCTTACTAGTCTGTTATGTTTTTTTGAAGGAGTGAATAATCAGGTGGACAAAGGTGAGTCGGTTGATATTGTGTATCTGGACTTTCAGAAAGCCTTTGACAAGGTCCCTCATGAGACACTTTTGGCAAAACTAAAGAGTCTGGGATAGGAGGCAGTGTACTATTGTGGCTCAGGAACTGGTTAAAAGATAGAAAGCAGAGGGTAGGGCTAAATGGCCAATTTTCCCAATGGAGAAAGGTGAATAGTGGTGTACCCCAAGGATCTGTGCTGGGTCCGCTGCTTTTTGACATTCATAAATGACCTGGAAAGTGGAATAACGAGTGAGGTTATCAAATTTGCAGATAATACAAAACTATTTAAAGTTGTTAAAACCCAAGAGGATTGTGGAAAATTGCAAGAGGATCTTGATAAATTGGAAGACTGGGCATCAAAATGGCAGATGAAATTTAATGTGGACAAGTGCAAAGTTATGCACCTAGGGAAGAACCCAAACACGATGCAAGGTTCTACATTAGGAACCACCACCCAGGAAAAAATTTAGGTGTCATTGTGGATAACATGTTAAAATCCTCAGCCTAGTGTGCAGCGGCTGCCAAGAGAGCAAATAGAATGCTAGGTATCATAAGGAAAGGAATGGAAAATAAAACAAAAGATATTATAATGCCTGTATATCGTTCCATGGTGAGACCGCACCTTGAATATTGTGTGCAATTCTGGTCGCTGTATCTTAAAAAGGATATAGCATTATTTAGAAAAGGCTCAGAGAAGAGCCACCAAAATGGTAAAGGGGATGGAAGGATACTCCTATGAAGAAAGGCTAAAAAGGTTAGGGCTCTTTAACCTGGAAAAAAGACAGCTGAGGGGAGATATGATAGAAGTCTATAAATTAATGAATGGAGTGGAACGGGTAAACGTAGATCGATTGTTTACGTTATCAGAATATAGAAAGACTAAGGGACATGCAATAAAGCTACAGGGTAAACTATTTAAGACTAATAAAAGAAAATATTTTTTCACTCAACGTGTAATCAAACTCTGGAATTTGTTACCGGAGGATGTAGTAAAGGCTGTTAGTGTAGCTGGGTATAAAAAAGGTTTGGACAAGTTCCTGGAGGAAAGGTCCATAAACCATTATTAAGAAGGGACCCAGGATATCAATGCTTGACCCAGTACAAGCATTGTGGAACCTGTGTCTTTTGGGGAAACTTCTAGGTACGTATGACCTAGATTGGCCACTGTTGGAAACAGGATACTGGGCTTGATGGACCTTGGTCTGACCCAGTATGGCATATCTTATGTTCTCATGTTCTTAACTTGTCTTGAACCCATTGCTCGAGGTCCGATGACTGTAGCCATGCCTGGCGGCGTGCACAGATGTCCACTGCGGCTACCCGGGCCGCCGACTCAAATCCATCATAGGCCGCTTGAGACAAACTTCGAGCACTCACGGACGGCAATGGACAGGCTCCTGAAGCGCTGCAAAGGCCCCTTAGAGAGACCAGCTGAGAACCAGTCGAGTTCCTTCGACAGGTCCCTCAGGTACATGCCCATGTACAGCTGGTAGGTCTGGATCCGACAAGTCAGCATTGAACCCTGGAAGCACTTCCTGCCGAGGGCATCCAAGTTGTGGGCCTCCCTGCCGGAAGGCACCGAGAAGTGCATCTTCTGGCTCTTCAGCCTGCATATGGCCGATTCCACAACCATGGAATTGTGCGGCAGCTGTGACTTTTGAAAGCCAGGGCTCTGGCGGACTGGATACATTGAGTCGATCCATTTGCTGATAACCGGTGCCGACGCCGGTGTCTCCCACATATAGGAGCATCAGTTGTTCCAGGATCGGAGGCACGGGTACAGTAAGGGCCTCCCGAGGGGGGGCCTCATCCTGCAGGATCTCGAGCTCGTCGGCTCAAGGATCTTCCTCAAGTCCAAGAACCTCATGTCCTCCAGAGGGGACCTTCTCCGAGGTTCGGACACCGGGGAATCGGACGGAACATCCCTGTGCCTACAGGTGTCCAGGGACGAAGACTCCTCTGTTTTCCACCCCAATGCCTCCGAGGAGGAATCAATGGGCTCCGGCACTGACCGGCCCAACACTGGGAGGCTCAGCGGTGACAACCTCGGTCCTGAATAGGAGGCCGAGAGGGACCTCAGCTGAGGATCGGACTCGAGCTTGCATGGCCTCGAGGATCGGCTCGGCCTCCTGGGTCAACTTTAATGTCAATGGCCTGGTGGTCAGGGCAGAAGAACCGGACATACCAGCAATCAGCGCCCACTGCTGCTCCATGAAGGCAGACACACTGCGCTCCAAGGCCACCATTCTGAACTTGAGTCCAGAAGGATCCTTAGCCACCAGGTCAGGTCCTGATGCCAGTTCCCCTGGAGGGGAGTCCTCGATGAGGACAGTTGTTACCTGCCTCGGCTGATCCGTTTCCCGGCGAGGAATCTTTGCCAGGCGCTCAGTCTCCGAGGATCCTGGATGGCGCTTGGGTCACTCGGAGCCATCCAACGCCGCTGCCTTCAAGGACTACTTCCTTCGTTGTTCCCACGAGGGAGACCCCTTCTCCGAGGAACCCTGATGCTTGGGCTCGGAATGTTCCCACCCGAGAGGTTGCGGCCTCAGACGCAGTCCGGGCTCACGAAGGCAGCAACTCAGGAAAAATCCTATCATGCTGCTGCTGGCGGCTCTTCAGGGCCTTAGAGGACATCTTCCTACACAGACTGTAGACCATTGGGTCATGGTCGGGCCCGAGGCACCGGAGACAGCAGTCATGCGTATCAGTGAGGGACATGAGTTTTTCACACCAATCACATTCTTTAAACCCGCTGGCAGCCATCAGGGGAAAAAGGGCCCCTGTGAGGTCGAAGACCCGGGCTGCTAGTGAAAAAGAAAAAGGGCACGAACACGTGTCACGAACGACAAAAAACAAAAAATACTAGCCGGACTTGATACCAATGTACCGAGCCGAAGGCAGGAAGAGGAACCGGTGTCGATCCAGTAAAAGAAAGAACTTTTTTTTTTAAACTTTTTCACGGGGACACTGGGACAACATCTGGAGGGCTCCATGGAAAAAAGGAGAATGAGCAAGATGGCACCCTTGGTCAGGAAGAGGACCGCACATGCATGATGCAATTTCCAAAGGCTCTCTGAAAGCTGGGGATTTGCTCCGCACGAGGGCTGTGTTGGTACCGTCACCCATTTGTGAGGATGGACTTTCTGCTTGTTCCCAGAGCATTTATGTTAGGATGAAGTAGAGATCCCCTGTCTTGAGAGGAGATTCAAGGCATAGCAGAGTCAAAGTAGTAGGGGAAACCAGGATTGCTTGGGAAAGTGCAGTGCTATGAGGATCATGGTGGCGCTATCTGCCTGAAGCTTGAAAAGTATCTTAGCCAGCAGAGAAGTTGTGGGGGATAAGCATACAGGCAACTACCCCAATTCAGGAGAAAAGCATCAGAGGCTATCAAATTGTTGCATGGTACTCTGCAGCAAAACCTCAGCAGATGGTAGTTGTGAGGAGTGGCAAAGAGAGCTATGGATGGTGTGCCCCACATCTGGGAGATGTGTTGGGCCACCTGCTTGTTGAGGGCCCACTCATACGGTTGAATAACTCTGCTGAGTCTATCTGCCAAAAAACATTGAGCTCTCCTGGCAGGTACATGGCTCTCAGGAGCATGCCGTGCATGTAGGCAAACTTACAAAGTTGGACTGTCTCCCAAAAGAGGCGATACGAGCCAGTACCGCCCTGTTTGTTGATACAGAACATGGCCAGCTGGTTGTCCATTTGTATGAGGACTACCTGGTTGGAGAGGTGGTGCTGAAATACTCAAAGGGCATTGGCTATGGTTCAGAGTTCCAGGAAGTTGATCTAATGGAGGCTTTCCTGAGCCCCTGCATGCGCAAGCCATCTAGATGAGCTCCCCAGCCCAGCTTGGAGCCATTTGTCATAAGCACCCAGCGGTGTGGCACAGCTTGGAAGGGCAGTCTCCATAAGTGGGTTGATGAGCTGTTGCCAGCAGGAAAGGGCCTCCTTCAGTGGTGGAGTGACCATGACCTTGTCAAAGAGACAGGCAAACATCTGTGCTACTGTGTACAAAGCGTCCACTGCACCTGCCACATCTGAAACAGTGCTGAGGGAGTGACATGGACTGTAGAGACCATGTGACCCAGGAGGCAGATAATCTGTTCAGCTGTGACACATGGGCAATACTGGATGTCCTGCACAAGGGTGATTAGGTGTTGGGTCCATCTGGATGGGAAGGAAGGCTCGAGCAGTATTGAGGAGAGCCCCAATGAACTTGAGGCGTTGAGGGGGCTGCAGGTGAGACTTGGGACAGCTGATGACAAAGCCCAGCTGCTCCAGTACCTAAATCGTACATTGCATGGACCACCGCACCTCATCCGGTGTCCTGCCCCTGATGAGCCAACTGTCCAGGTAGGAAGAGAGATACTCCCTGGATCCAGAGAAAGGTAGCAACGACTGCCAGGCATTTTGTGAAGACCCATGGGGCGGAGGCAAGGCCAAAAGGGTAGCACACTATACTGATGACATCCACTGAGCACAAAGCAGAGATACTGCCAATGTAGGGGGTGAATGAGGATGTGCATGTAAGCTTCTTTGAGAACCAAGGAGCACAGCCAATCTTCCCATTGATGATAACAACATTCCCAGGGATGCCATCTTTAATTTTTCCTTCAGCAGGAACCAGTTGAGGTTCTAAAGATCCAGGATGGGTTAGAACCTGCCTGTTTTCTTGGGAACCAGGAAGTAGTGGGAGTAGAACACCCTTCCCTCTTGAGGGACCAACTCCACAGCCCAGTTGGCTAAGAGGGCTTGTATCTCTTGTTAGAGGAGCTGATGGAGAGCCTCGAGGGGGTATTCCTATGGAGAGGAGGTGGTGATCAAAGTGAAGCAGGTACCCATCCTGGACCACTTGAAGCGCTCAGGAATCCATTGTGATGCTGGGCCACCTGTGGGCAAAGTAGATCAGTCTTCTCCTGACCTAGGACAGAACAAAGACCGGAATGGGAGAAAAAGCTATGTTCCAGAGGTAGACATCAAAACCCCCCTCCAGGTTGTAGCTGGGGCACTGGTTGGGCCTTCTGGCTTTTCAGCTTGCACTGGTGGCCTTGACCTTTCGGCTTGTGCTGCTGGCCTTGACCTTTCAGCTGCTGTCCCTGTTGGGGCACCTGGTAAGAATGGTACAGGATGTAGATACCGTAAGTTTTCTTCTTGGGGAAGGACTTCTTCCCTGAAGACTTCTGTCTTGAAGGGTCAGAGGTATTCCGAGAGAGCCTGTTCATGGTGAGTTGTTCATGTTCTAACTCTCCGGCCTTCTCCTCCATGGGTTTGCCGAAGAGATTCTCTCCCCAGCATGGGACATCGGCCAAATTGTCCTGAACCCATTGTTCAAAGTCTGAGAAGTGAAGCCAAACCAGGAAGCAGGCACCGATGCCCACCAAGGCTGCCCTAGCCACAGACAAACTCATCGTAAGCCACTCTGGTGATGAACTTTGAGCATTTCTTGGTCTTGGCAACAAGGCTCTGGAAGCACAGGGGCCTCCCCCGATATAGTCCAGTCAAGAACCCAGTGAGATCCACTGAGGGGATCTATAACTGGTACAACCTGGATCTGGGTCACCAGCATCGAGCCCTGGTAGCACTTCCTACCAAACCCATCCAGGGTCTGTGCCTACTAGCTGGGGGGGCATCGAGGAGTGCGTTTTTGAGCTCTTGATATAACGCATGGCCAATTCCACAACCATGGCGTTGTGCTTTTTTCAAAGCCAGGGCTCTTATGCACTCGACACATCGAAATGAAGCACCAGCTGACTGGGGGCACAGTTAAGGGTGTCTCCCAGATGTGAAAGAGTAGTCTTTCTGGGATGGGCTAGACTGGCACTGTGATAGCCTCTTTAGGGGGAGTGAGTATTGGAGGATCTCCAATTCCTCTACCATGGGTTCCTCCTCCACCTCGATAGTGAAGGGCAAGGCCTTCCCCATGTCCTGTACAAACTCATGGAAGGATATGTCCTCTGGGGGTGGGGGAAGGAGGGGGAATTTTGTCTCATGTACAAGGGAGAGGAATTGGAGGGGCAGTCCTAGTGACACACGGTCTCAGGAGATCCCTCTTTGGTCTCCCAGTCAGAGTCTGAGAGGAATTCGAAGTACCAGTGGGAATCAGCATGGCACTGATGGTCCTCAGGCAGGGTCGAAGGAGTCTTTGGTTCCCAATGGTCTGATTCAGAGGTACTCAAGGGCAATGCACCTTGAACGTCCCCCAGAATCACTGTTAGCACTAGGAAGAACATGAACATCTAAGATAGGCTGCACCTCCAATGGGGAGACTCCCACTGCAGATGGGGCTGTCACTGGTGCCAAGGAATCAGAGATGACCGGGTCTCAAGACAGCCTGCTGGGACAGGAACACAGCTAAGCTATGCTCAAAGGCTTGCAACCGCTCTGCGAGGAGCAAGTCCGATGCTGCCAGAGTTAGTGCTGCAGATTTCAGGGCCAATTCCGGTTCCCTCGGCGGGCGCTCCTCAATAGTTACAGCCTTGGATGTTCCATGCCGGCCCTCTGGGGCTTCAGGAGGCAGCTCTTCCCACCGAGATAGTTGGGGGGGGGGGAAAGGGGGCTGGCCCCAGCTCTCACCCTCAGAGTTGTGCCAAGGGCTACGATGCTGTCGCTTATGGGAAAGAGCTCCAATCTGATGTTCCACAACTTCTTGGCTCCAAACAGACTCAGCCCCTACATGAAGCAGACGCCTCCTCTGAGGACGTCAATACCAGGGCCGATGTCAATAACTCTGAAGACTGGAACTGCACTTCCTGCTATTCTTTCTGGATTCCTAAGCCCTTTAGGCTTCATCTGCAGGCAGAGTACACAGGCCAAGGGCTTGTGGTGCAGCCTGAGACACCAGTTATGGCAGTCTGTGATGTAAGTAGTCCTGCCACACTGTGTGCACTTCTTGAAGCCACTGGCCAGCTTTGACATGGTAGGGAAGATGGCTTCCACCAAGTCAATGGACTAATGTCCTAGCCAACCAGGGGGGCATGAGAGAGAAAACTCATGCACCAGAAAGGAAAAAAAAAAAACCTTGAGAAAAACAGCACTGAGGCACAGATATTCCCAGAGACAGGCAGGAAGACTGTGATGAAGCACATGACTGAAAAATAGCAGAAGACAAAAAAAAAAATAAAAAAAAAAAATATAGATATCAGAGGGTATCGGTTTTCTGCAACTGACCGCATCTGAAGGGCTCTGCGGGAGGGGAAAAAAAATAGATGGTCACAGGTAAGATGGCTTCTTTGGGCAGGAAGACAGGCACACATGCATGGTTGATCAACCAAAAACTTCCTATGGAATCTGGGGAGCATTCCCACAAGGCTCTGTCAATGATGTCACCCATAAGGGAGGGATGCATGGTCCCGGAGAAAGGACATTAACTAGATAAGTAAAACGTCACCTTTCATATCGCCCTGCTAGACCAATCCAGATACATGGGATATACCAATGCTATGATTCCACTGGGCAGGAAGACAGCAGCTTGCAAAACCCCAGAGCCAAAGGCCATGTCCACCTGAGCATGGACATCCCAATGGTAATGCTCAACAAAAATGGAAAGTGATGCCTGCATTGCTATCTGACAAATATTTGCAGTGGCTACTGAGCTTCACTCACAAGGACACTTGTGCTCTAGTAGAATGGGCACTCAAACCCTCTGGCACCGGCTGGTCCGACAACAGATGTCGAGGCAACTTGGACACCGGATCACCCTTGCACAGGCCAGCAAACAGCATAAAAAGATGGTCGGACTTAAGAGAATTTGTAATCTCCACATACTGGAGAAGCATCCTTTGGCCATCCACAAAGCAAAGATTCTTATCCCTCCCGTGACACTGCTACTTAGAAGAGGGCCGGCAGACCACCTGGTTCACATGAAGGGGAGAAATCACCTTAGGCAAGGCTGGCACAGGCCAAATGGAAACAGCCTCCTTAGAAAAGACAGATAAGGATCTCAGCAAGACAGAGCCTGCTGCTCAGAAAGCCGCCTTGCGGCACAAATCACAACCAAAAAGTCTTGAGTTTCAAATCCTTTAAGGAAGTGCACTTCAACGGCTCAAAAGGCACCACCATCAGGGCCCTGAGCCCCAGATGTTCCTGCAGGCCAGACCAGAGGGGAAAGATGCAGATGCCAAAGCCCCTGGAGAAAACACAAGAAGTCTGGGTGCAAGGCTAGAGACTTACCAGCCACCAGACCTCAGAAACAGGCCAAAGCTGCCACCTGAACTTTCAGGGAGCTAAGGGAAAGACCCTTCTCCAGGCCATCCTGCAGAAAGGCCAACAGAGGGCACCTTGGCCACCTCAGGAGCCAACAGCCAAGTGCCATATCGCTCAGAGGCACCAGATCTGCATGTATGCTAGCTTGGTAGACCTTCTCCAGGCTCCAAGCCAAGTAGAGACCACAGCTGGAGAGTGGCCCATAAGCGCTAGCACTCGCCTTCCAATAGTCAAGTCATAAGCAAGTAGTGAACTGGGTCTTCCAGGATGATTGGTCCCTGCCGTAATAGGCCCCCAAGAGGGGGGCAACTGAAAAGGAGGCGCCCACAGGGGCTGCATCGGGTCTCTGAATCACTCTTTCCTCAGTCAATCTAGTGGCACCAGAACAATCCCACCTGGGTGGTGTTTTATATGCTAAAATACATGCCCCACCAGGGACCACAAAGGAAATACATACAGAAGGTGCTGACTTGGCCAAGGCTGGGTCAGGGCATCAACATCCTCAGACGCAGTCTCTGTGCAGCAACTGAAGCAGCAGCAAACTTTGGCATTGGTGGGTTGCATCAGGTCCATTTTGGGGCAGCCCCAGCAGTGCAGAATCAACTGAAACGCTGCGTGGCTCAACTCTCTCTCCAGGATCTAGAACAGGGGTCTCAAACACGCGGCCCGCGGGCCGCATGTGGCCCGCGAGACAACTTTGTGCGGCCCGCGAAAGAGAAAAACAAAAAAACCCCAAAACCCTGACTTCTGCCGTTGCCGCCGTGGCAGCGGCAGAATCAATTGTCAAATTAAAAAAAAAAAGACTTCTGCTGCTCAAGCAGCAATATCACCTGTCCTGCGGCCCCTTCCCCTGTGCCCGGAGATCCGAATCTGCTCATCAGCGGCGTGCTTTTCAAGCCGCGAAGAGTATTCCCCTCTCGCGCGGCTTGAAACCGCGCGAGAGGGGAATACTCTTCGCGGCTTGAAAAGCACGCCGCTGATGAGCAGATTCGGATCTCCGGGCACAGGGGAAGGGGCCGCAGGACTGGTGTTATTGCTGCTTTAGCAGCAGAAGTCTTTTTTTTTTAAATTTGACAATTTATTCTGCCGCTGCCACGGCGGCAACGGCAGAAGTCAGGGTTTTGGGGTTTTTTTTGTTTTCCTGTCGGGGGGGGGGGGGTATGACTGGAAATGGGCAGATGGGGGTTAGGACTGGAAGTGGGCTATTGGCAGGGGGGGGGGTTATGACTGGTAATGGGCTATGGTGGGGGCTAGGACTGGAAATGGGCAGATGGGGGTTAGGACTGGAAGTGGGCTATTGGCAGGGGGGTTATGACTGGTAATGGGCTATGGTGGGGGCTAGGACTGGAAATGGGCAGATGGGGGTTAGGACTGGAAGTGGGCTATTGGCAGGGGGGGGTTATGACTGGTAATGGGCTATGGTGGGGGCTAGGACTGAAAATGGGGTGATGGGGGTTAGGACTGGAGGTGGGCTGATTGGGGGGTTAGGACTGGTAATGGCCTATGAGGGGAGGTAAGACTGAAAATGGGGTGATGGGGGATACGACTGCAAGTGGGCTATGGGGGGGACTAGGACTGGTAATGGGCTATGGGGGGGGTAAGACTGAAAATGGGGGTGATGGGGGGGTAAGACTGGAAGTGCGCTATGGGGAGGTTAGGACTGGTAATGGGCTATGGGGGTCTAGGACTGGTAATGGGCTGGGGGGGTTGCTAGGACTGGAAATGGGCTGAGTGGAAGGGGGGCTTGAACTGCAAATGGCTGATGGGGAGGGGGGCTTGGAATGGAAATGGGCTGTGAGGGGAGGGAGCTAGGATTGGAAATGGGCTGATGGGGGGCTAGGATTGGAAATGGGCTGATGGTGAGGCTAGGATAGGACTGGAAATGGACTGATGCAGGGACTAGAAAGGAGCAGATGCTGGGTGGGGCTGGAACTAGAAGGGAGCTGATGTTGGGGGAGGATTAGAATGGGATGGAGCTGGGAAAGTGAAATGGAGAGGGGAAAAATATTTTGTCTGGAAGAGAAGACAAATCTACAATTGGCCAGGTATTGGGAGAGTAAGTGGGGATTGAGGATGGAGGGGTAAAATTTGAGTGGATGAAATAGGAATGAGGAAAGAGCAAAAGGAGAAAGATTAGTATGTTAAAGCAGATGTAGGGAGAGAGAATGGAAAAAAAAACTAGAAGAGAGAAGAAAGGACAAATGGACAGCAGACGATGGAGATAGCAGAAGACACGAAGAAACCAGAAGTGGCTGGAGCAATTGCAACTGAAAAAAAATGCACAAAAGGTAGAAAAATATCTCTTTATTTTGAATTTATTAACTGGAATATGTCAGCTCTGGGAAATGTGCATCATTAATGTTTGCGCTTTGTTTAGTACAAGAGGAAATTAATTTATAGTTTTATTTCTACAGTGTTGTTGTACATTCCAAGTTTGGCTTTTGGGGTTCCCAGTTTAATTATTGTCTTCCTATTTCTGAATCTTTTAGTCTTTCTTTATCCATACTCATTAAGAGGCATGTTTACTAAAAGTTAGTGTATGGTAACATTATGCAAATATTTATGCAAATGAGGCCCCTTATGCAAATGAGGCCCCACGTCTTATGCGGCCCCCGGGTTACTTTACAAGTCCTCATTTGGCCCTCAAAGCAATTTGAGTTTGAGACCCCTGATCTAGAAAGTGTCAGCTGAGAAAGTCCACTTCCACACTGTCCACCTTGGCAATATGCTGAGATGACAAGGCTAGGCTCTTTTCCATCCAGGCAAACACAAGAGCCATCTCCAGAGATACCCCAGCACTCCTTGTGCCACCTTACTGACCGACATGAGCGACCACCATAGCATTATCTGAAAATACTTAAACGGCCCAGCCCTCAAGCAGGAGCCAGAAATGCAGAAGAGCCAACCTGATGGCCCTCACCTCGAGGCGACTGATGGACTACACTGCTTCCCTGAGGTTCCCATGGCCCTGGGCCTATGGTCTTGGCAATGGGCTCCCCAGCCTGAGAGACTGGAATCCATCATTAGGAGGATCTAGGAGAAATCATCCAGCAGCATGTCCTTCCTCAGATGACAGGGCTTCTGCCACCACCACAGGCTGGACTTCACCATCAATGGGAGCAGGAGGCACCTAGCTAGCAAAAGATTGCTGGAGCGGTCACATGTGAGGATGTGCCCACGGCACCATCTCTACAGCCATCGCCATCAATCCAAGGAGATAAAGATAATCCCAGACTCTGGAAGCTTGCTGCACACAGAACTGTGCCAGGCAATCCAACAATCTTTGACTTTCTCCTCTGACAGGAAAATTCTGCCCACTCAAGTGTCAAAACATGTTCTCAAACTCCAGGGACTGGGAAGGCAACAGCTGGTTCTTTCCTTGATTGATCACCCAGCCGAGGTGTTCAAAAAAGGACACCACTTGGGATGCCACCCGAGATGCCTCTGCAAGGGATGGGCCAATCATCCAGACAGGGATAACAGATTCCTCGGCACCACAGCTGCCACAATCATAACCTTGGAGAACGTCCTTGGGGAGGCAGATAGTCCAAAAGGGAGGGCGGCAAACTGATAGCAAGCCAAACATGGCAAAACTCAGATTACTTTTTTGAGCAGCCTGGATCATAATATTAAACTATGCTTTTGGTCAGATCCACAGAAACCAAGAACTCCCCTTGCTGTACTGCTGGAGTCAGAGCACAAGGTTTCCATCTGGAAGCATAGAATGCCCTAGATGGATGAGGCCTAGGAAAGAAGGTGGGCAACACCACCTCTTGATTTAAATGGAAGGCTGAGACAACCTTCAATAAGAGCTTCGGGTGAGTCCGATGGACAACCCTGTTCTTATGGAATCTGATGTAAGGTGCGTGAGCTACCAGCACCTGCAGTTCGCTCGCCCTTCTGGCAGAGGTGAGCGCCACCAGAAACACCACTTTCCAGGAAAGAAATCTGAGTTGGCAGGTGGCCAGTGGTTCAAAGGGTGAAGACAAACTCACCCAAAACCACATTGAGGTCCCAAGCCACTGGCAGCAGACAGATTGAGGGGCTGGTAGAGAAGGTGGCTCTGCATGAATCTGCTTACAAGGGGGTGCAGCAACACTGCTTGGCCCTCCACAATGTGATGGTGAGCCGAGATGGCACAGATGCACTCGAACTGTGTTGGACTTAAGGCAGGCTCCTGATAAATGCAGAAGGTACCACAGGATGTCTGGCATTGCGCAGGAGTTAAGAACTTTCTCTGCACACCAGTGTGAAAACCTGCACCACTTAAAGGCATACACCCATTGTGTAGAGTCCTTATGCGAGGTCAGGAGAACATCCTCGACTGGCCTGGAGAGGCCATGGTGCGCTATAGCTAGTCTCTCAGCATCCAGGCCATCAGCATCAGTAATGGGAGATTGGGGTGCAGTAGGGTCCCATTGTCCTGCGATAACAGGTCTGGGGCCCTCCCCAGTGGTAGCGGGTCCCTCCGGGACAGCTGCAGAAATAGGGGGGAATCAGAGCACAATGAGAATCACTGAGGTCGCTTCTGCTTAGATCTTGAAGGGTCTGTGGCACCAGGGGTGTGGGCAGGAACGCATAGAGGAAGCTTCTGGAACAAGGGAGGAGGAGAAAGGCACCTGCTGCCTCCCGGTCCCAGTGAGCAGAACCGCAGCAGCTGAGAGTTGTCCTGACTGGCAAAAAGGTCCATCTCCAGGGTCCCCCCAAAGCTTGAAAATCTCCCCTAGCACTGCCGGGTTCAGCCTCCAATTCTTGGGGCTGAAGGACACAACTCAGTCGGTCAGCCAATAGGTTGTCCTGGCCCAGTAAGTACACCAGCCTGAGGGCGATGTCCTTCCCTGCTGTGAAATTCCAGAGGCGTACCGCCTCCCAACAGAGGTGGTACAACCTCATGCCCTCTTGCTTGTTGATATAGTGCATTGCTACCTGGTTGTCCATCTGGACCTGAACCACCCAACTTGGATGCATACGTTGTGAGGGAGCATCGTGCTGGGGGAACCTAAAAGAGCCAGCCGGCTCTGAGATTAAGAGGGTCCTGCCACCAGTTGAGGGAGGTTTTCAGGGCTTGTGTTACCAGGATACATCCTCCAGACGTCTGGACACTTGCGTCCACTGCACCTGCCTCATGCAGAGGCGGGGTGAATGGACAGTGGAGGCCATGTGTCCCAGTAGACAAAGTATTTGCATGGCCATCACTACTGAGTCTACTTGGACCAGTGCTGACAGCCACTAAGCTCGATCGAGATGAAGAAACGTCTTGGCCCGAGTGGAATTGAGGAGGGTGTCAAACTCCAGATGCTGGGCCAAAGATGGGACTTCAGAAAGTTGACCTCAAATCCCAGGCTCTGGAGTAGCCCGATGGTGCGTTGCATTGCAGGCGTCCCCCGACATGGTGGCTCGAATGAGCCAATCATCTAAATAAGGGAAGATGAATACCCCCAGGAGGCAAAGGCGAGCGGCCACAATCACCAGGCATTTTGGGTAGACTCTGGGAGCAGAGGAAAGGACGAAGAGGAGTATCCAGTACTGAAAATGTTGTCCGCTGACGAACCAGAGGTACTGATAGTGCCTCGAGTGGATCAGGATGTGGGGGTAGGCATCTTTGAGATCCAAGGAGCAAGGCCAATCTCCCTGCAGGCGGTAGGGCAGTAAGGTTCCAAGGGACACCATCTTGAACTTTTCCTTGACCAATAAGTGCTTTAGGTCCTATAGATCCAGGATGGGCTGGAAGTCCTTGGTCTTCTTGAGGATAAGGAAGTAGTGGGAGTAGAACCCCCTGCCCAAAAGGTGCAGGGGGACAGGCTCTACTACTTGATCTTCAAGCAAACCCTCAAGCTCCTTCAGCAGAAGCTCCCTGTATAAAGGGTCCATTGGTAATTCCCCAGGGAAGAAAGGATGTGGCAGCTATGCAAAATGGAGATTACAATGGACGCCTGGGTGCTGCAGGTGTTTGGGGAAGGTTATGTTGGGCCACCTGTGAGTGAAATGGACCAATCATCCTCTTGTGAACCCTGGGCCCTGTACCTTCTGGGGGGAGGCTGGCTATGCCCATGGAGTCAAAACTCTCCTCCAGGCTGAAGCACTTTGATATTTGGGGGCCTTCTGGCAACAGGGGCCATGCCTGCTGCCCCTGCAGGGGAATGTAATAGACCTGAGACTTGGGGTAGTTTCTGTAAGCCTTCTTGGATTTTGGGTCGAACAACATTTTTCCCCAAAGCCTTCTTATGGGAAGGTTCAGACACTTTCTTGGACAACCTGGTTCTGATCATAAATTCCTTCTCCAGCTCATCAGCCTTCTGAGTCATGGGCTTGCCGAAGCAATTCTCCTCCCAGCATGGGAGATTGGCTAATTTGTCCCAAACACATTGCTCCAAATCTGATGACTGTAGCCAGGCAAGGCATCTGGCAATAACGCCCACCGCAGCTACCTGAGTCACCGACAATGCCGTTGAAGGCTGCTCGAGTTTGAAACTTGGAGCATTCTCTGACTGATATCATCAGGGTCCTGAAGCACTCCAGGTGGTTTGCTTACGAACCCAGCAATTTCCTTGGCCAGGTCCCTTAGGTACATGGCCCATATGCAGCTGGTATGCCTGGATCTGAGCTGTGAGCATGGAGCCCTGAAAACACTTTCTGCCAAAAGCATCCATGGTGGTTCTTAATGTGAGGCATAGCCAACTCCACAACCTTGGAGTTATATGGCAGCTGCGATTTCTGGAAGCTGGGGCTCCGGCCGACCCAATACTGCGAATAGTCTCGACTGTTCACAATAGGCACCATTTCTGGGGTTTCTCACTTCCTGAAGAGCAACTGCTCCAGGGTGGGCGGGGGGTGGGGGGGGGGCATTGGCACCATCAGCGCCTCCCAAGGGGGAGCCTCATACTGGAGGATCTCAAGATCCTTGGTACGCGGCTCGTCTTCGGCCACCGCCATGAAGGCAACTGCCTGGGACATCTCCCAGACGAACAAGGAAAGCCAAGTCCTCAGGAAGCAACTGTCACTGATGGTGTGGTGGGCACGGGTCAGAGATGTCCAAATGGAGAATGGTGTCAGGAGACTCTTCATCCATCTCCCACACCAGGGGAGTCAGCTGGTGCTCCATGGTTGTTGGACCGAGACTGTCGACTCCCCCCAGCATCGGGGCTTTGGCACAGCTGCACCCAACATGCCAACCCGCAACTAGGAAACAGACGTGATCAACACCAAATGGGCCAAGCACCCCAGGATAGGAGGTGCATCCTCCAGGGATGTGCTGGAGGAAGACAGCCCGGTCAAGAGTGCCAATGACCCGGAGTAATTGGAAGTCGGAATGCAGCAAAGCTGTGTTTGAGGCCAGCAACCTGGCCTCAATGCCAGACGGTGCTGTTGGAGCAGGCGCTGACTTTGGGGGTGCTGGAGTCAGGTTCCAGGAGGGTGAGTCACGGATGGTGATGGCCTCAGGGGAACAAGTATGATACTCTGCTATCAACATGTCCCTCCGAGGTATCTGGGGGGGGGATCACTGTCATCAAGTCGAGAGCTCTGTGCCCGGGTCTCAGAGGTCTCACCTCCTGGGCCAGGGTCAGATCTTGACTGGGGTTTCAATGTCGTCTTCTGCCAGGCAAGATCCTCCAAGGACAACTCAGATGCCTGTTGAACCCGCAGTTCTGACTGGGCCCGGGAGCGTGACACCAAGTCACTTGACACTGGCATCTAAGGCAGGGATTCTGGGGCATACCTGCTGAACAGCTCCCCCAGCCGCCTTTCATGTTCCTTCCAGGTCTTAGCAGACATCAAAAAGCACAATGGGCAGGAAAATGCATCATGGTCCACTCCGAGGCAATAAATGCAGGAACTGTGGTCATCTGTATGGGACAGTGTGATTTCACTTGCCACACTGCTTGAAGCTGCTGGTCGAAGACACAGCAGGAAAAACAAGCCCTGCAAGATTAAACTTGGATGTCTCGACCAGCTAGGCCACAAGGGAAAAACCTGCAAGCCTAAAAGTAAAAGAAAAGAAAGGTACCGAAGTGAAAAGTACAATGCCGAGGCATTGGACTCTGGTGCAGAAAAGTGATCAATTACTGAAAAGATCATATTACTGATACCGGTGAACCCCCCCCCCCCAAAAAAAAAACCAAACCACATAGCTTTAATCCAGGTGTACAGACATGTCTGCAGGGCTCTGCAGAAAAAAAGGACAACTGAGGTAAGATGGCATCATCGAATGGGAAGGTGACCACGCATGCACGGTGTAGATCCCAAAAGGTTTTCTTTAAAAGCTGGGGAATGGATCTGCAGCAATGTCACCCATATGTGAGGACTGATTTCCTGCTTGTTCCCAGAGAACAGGCCCTTATCCAGGGTAAGAGCATGGAGCTGAACATAGTTACTTACCTGTAACAGGTGTTCTATAGGAACAGCAGGAATCTTTCCTCACATATGGGTGACGTCAACACTGATGCCAACAGAGCCTGTGCGGAGCATTTCCCCAGCTTTCACAAAAAGCCTTTGGGAAATGCTACCCCACATGCGTGGTCCCCTTCCTGCCCAAGGGTGCCATCTTGTCAGTCAGATGACAGTGAAAAAGGACATAAAACAATGTAGGGCGGAAACTCCAAGGGAAGGAGGAAGGGTTGTGAGGACTTGATTCCTGCTGTTCCCAGAGAACACCTGTTATAGGTGAGTAACTATGCTTTCTCCAGGAACAAGCAGGAAGTCAGTCCTCACATATAGGACTCCCTAGCTCTAGGCTGCAGAGGACTGAATCACAACGGCACCAACAGTGCCCGAACAGGTAACCGTCAATTGCAGGTGGTGAGACCCGACAGATTTTGCAAGTCCAGCGACACTATCACTCTGGTAGCCTGAATACAGAAGGGTTGGAGGGCAGGAATTGCCTACACCCTGAAAATATTACGGAGTACTGCCTGCCTGAAGGCACTGTTCCTATGGGACACTTTCTCCAGGAAGTAATGCATGACAAACATATGAATCAAAGACCATGTGGCAGCTCTGCAGATTTCAGTAACCAGCACGGAACAGAGGTTGGCTACTGATGTGGCCATGGCCCGCACACGAAGCACAGTGATCCGGTGCTCAAGGGAGAGGCCCGCTTATTCATAGGCGAGGGCAATGCAGTCCACCTCCCAAGTGGACAGAGTTTGCTTCGTTACTGGAAGCCCCAGTCTACTGGGGTCATATGACACAAAGCTGAGGGGCTTTGCAATGGGTCTGGGTCCTCTGCAGGTAAAAGGACAGGGCCCACTTACAGTCTAGCGCATGCAATATGATCTTCTCCCTGCCAGCATGGGGCCATGAAAAAAGGTGGGGAGGATCACCTCCTGGTTGAGGTGGGGAGATACCAACTTGGGGAAGAATTTGGGGTGTGTGCGGAGCGCTACCCTGTTCTTATAGAACCTTGTATATGGTGGATCCGTCACCAAGGCCTGGAGTTTACTCACACTCCGAGCAGACGTGATGGCCACCAGAAAGATCAATTTTCAGGAGAGATCTCAAATGCCAGGTTGCCAGAGGCTCGAACAGTGGTCTGGTGAGTTGGGAGAGCACCACATTAAGGTCCTATTCTGTCACCAGGGAGCGGAGAGAGGGATTCAATAAGAACATAAGATATGCCATACTGGGTCAGACCAAGGTCCATCAAGCCCAGTATCCCGTTTCCAGTAGTGGCCAATCTAGGTCATACGTACCTAGCAGTTAACCCCAAAAGACACAGGTTCCGCAATGCTTGTACTGGGTCAAGCATTGATATCCTGGGCCCCTTCTTAATAATGGTTTATGGACCTTTCCTCCAGGAACTTGTCCAAATCTTTTTTAAACCCAGCTACACTAACAGCCTTTACTACATCCTCCGGTAATAAATTCCAGAATTTGATTACAGGTTGAGTGAAGAAATATTTTCTTTTATTAGTTTTAAATAGTTTACCCTGTAGCTTCATTGCATGTCCCCTAGTCTTTCTATATTCTGATAACGTAAACAATCGATCTACGTTTACCCGTTCCACTCTGTTCATTAATTTATAGACTTCTATCATATCTCCCCTCAGCTGTCTCTTTTCCAGGTTAAAGAGCCCTAACCTTTTTAGTCTTTCTTCATAGGAGTATCCTTCCATTCCCTTTACCATTTTGGTGGCTCTTCTCTGAACCTTTTCTAATAACGCTATATCCTTTTTAAGATACGGCAACCAGAATTGCACACAATATTCAAGGTGCAGTCTCACCATTGAACGATAGAGGCATTATAATATCTTTTGTTTTATTTTCCATTCCTTTCCTTATGATACCTAACATTCTATTTGCTCTCTTGGCTGCCGCTGCACACTGGGCCGAGGGTTTAGCACAGTTACTTACCTGTAACAGGTGATCTCTGGGAACAGCAGGAATAAGTCTTCACATATGGGTACGTCGGTACCGACGGAGCCTGCGCAGGAACGCTTCCCAGCATCCAATCAAAAAGCTTTTGGAAGCATCCCACCACGCCTGCGTGCTGCCTTCCCACCTTTCCCAACTGCCTCTCCTCAGTTAAGTTTTAAAGATGAGACAAAGAGAGAGAGAAGGGAAAGATAGAGATAGAGAATACAGCTCCTAGGGGAGGTGGGTGGGTTGTGAAGACTTATTCCTGCTGTTCCCAGAGATCACCTGTTACAGGTAAGTAACTGTGCTATCTCCAGGAACAAGTCTTCACATATGGGGGACTCCCACGCTAAGATTCCTGGAGTCCCAGCATGTTATGGATTGGAACATGCTACACCTCATACGGCCAGGCATCCTCAGGATGGAGGGAAGGAGTTGAAACAGAAAGGTGCTGTAAAAGACAGCTAACCTAGCATAGGACTGCAGACAAGAAGTCCTTGTGTGGATGACAATTATCATCAAATATATTGAAAATAAAATATTGCAGTATGGACCTCCCCTAACAGGAATGGAGAAAAGTAAGGAGGTTCATGAGATCTACTGGGGATCCAGTCGAGGAACCTCAAGGAGGACCTCACTGTGAAGTAGAGGTGATAAACCTGTTGGAGGTCAGAATTCTGAAAGGTGAGAGGTAACCCCAGGGATCAACTGGGGTAGTACAAAGACGGCAGGCTTTCAGCGGAAGGCTTTATGGAAAAAGCCCAAACTCTTTTGGCTGCAGAGTGGCTCACTCTTAGGAGCAAAAAGAGGAAAGGCTGACCGATTTGGACAAACCGGCCTAGTCCATGTGGGAAGAAGGGGTATGGAAAAAACCTTGTATCCCAAAAATAAAGGACAGGTGTCTGAGGCGTTAGAGCCTCAGAGTAACTGAAGATCCGCAATGTCTTTCCTAAGTGGTGGTAGCTAGGAAAGATACTGGAACATGGAGAGCTTCAGGGGTACCTAACCTTTAAGGTTATGGTAGAAAAGTTGTTAACTACCACGGGAGTGGTTGTGTGTGTAGCACCCCAAACATGCTGGAACAGCATGGGTAGAGCCCAACTGTCAGAATCATATAGAGACATATATATCTATATGAGCATAGACAGATAAGTGTGTGTACACACACACACACACACACACACACACACACAGAGATATACACATCTATCTATAGTGAGATATAGAAGGGCAAAACATATACACACACAAATGACAGACATATATATCTATAGAGATATATATATATATAGATATGAATATATAGGCCTATATATAGGTGTCTGCAATTAAGCAGAGATATGCCTATAGAAAGTATATTCACATAGATGAATCTTTCCTCTTCACATCTCCTAACAAGAAGATGGAACCTACTTGAGAAGATATATAGAGAATCTATTCCCCCTGGTTATGATGGAAGGAGTCAGGGGAAAAATCTCCCTGACAAGGAACAGACTAGATTGCTGCAAGAATGCTAGCCAGTGAAATAACCAGGATGGTTATGTGAAAAGCAGAGGATAATATCAGTCTGCAGGCAGCAAGTCCCGAGTCCTCCAGAACTCTAGCATGGTAAATGGACAGAAGACGCATAGGAATGAGATACCATGTTGACCTACTTGAGGGGCAAAAAGGGTATCATGCGTTCTTTAGCTAAATATGCGCTGTCCATGAAAGATTAGGATACCATGAGGACGAGCTGCAAGGGAAAAAAAGAGCATATTCCCGGTGGGAATCCTGAGGATCAAACCAGGGAATTGAACAACTCTTTAAACTTTCACGTAAGAGAAGGCTCATGTCCTTTGTTTTAAAAAGGAGATAGTAGGGTAGGAAGAACCCCTCCAGTCATGAGGGGCATGACTGAGGAAGCCTTTTCCAACCATTTAGGAGAGCTGTTTGAGAAAATCCTAATGCTCTCTAGCAAGGGCCCATGGTGGAAAGCTTCTCTGTAGAATTGCAGAGAGCATAATGCAGGAGAATTAGGAAATAGAACTGGCTGCTGGAAAAGCCAGTACCTACGTTAACTATGCTGCCAAACCCAAGGGAATTGGAGATGGCAAGAATAGAAGACAATCCGAGGAGCCTGTAGTGATAAGATTAGCCAAGAAAGCTGAATCCACTGTCTTGGAATCACTACTAAGGCCAGAAAGAATGTAGTGTAGGACAACTCTGCATGCTTGTGGAGAAGAACCAGTGGTCCAATCACTAGGGCTCCTGTATGGGCAGCTGCTAGTTAGACAGCAGAAAGAATCTTTCTGTTTAAAAACAGAAAGAACAGACAGGAGTAAGAAAACTCTGGAGCTGTCTGATAAGCTGCCCCAAAGCAAAAAAGAAGAAGGGAGTTAACTCAGAGAGGAAAACTCCACAGTGGAATAGTGAGAAACCTAGAGGGGCTGAAGAAGCAGCCCTCCAGTGTAATAGTACCACTCTTACAGAGGAAATGCTTGGTAAGAGGGTAGAGAAGATGGAGCTGAATGGAGACTTACAATGTGGTAAGTCTGTAGAAAGGAAAAGATTCTCCTAGGACAAGCAGGATGAGTCAGCCACACTTGGTGACGTCATCCGACGGCACCGAGACGGAAGTACTCTCCATAGCTCAGAAGGGCTTTTCGCCCTTCTGAGCATGAGCCAACTGGCCCCACCCCCTGCCCACCCCTAGCTAGCCAGTTTCAGTTCTTCCGCCTTGCCAGCAAGACGGACTTTTCTACTCTCCACCAAAATTTAAACTTAACTTCTAATTCTCTTACCATTAATGTTTTCTAAGCTTTTCAGAGCGTTTCCAGCAGAATTGGATCCCTGCGGGCCATGTGCCCCGGCCTCAACAGCTTATGAAATGTTCTCTTCCTGCGGTGTACGAGGGGGTATCAAAAAAAAACAGGAATTATTTTTTAAAAGCTATTTATTTCAAATTCTTTACAAAACAACCTTATCCCCTTCAAAATACTCTCCATTACAACTGATACATTTGTCCCACCGGTGCTTCCACTGTTCGAAACATTTTTTGTAGTCAGCTTTAGAAACGGCTGACAGCTCCTCCCTCGTTTTTTTCTTGACTTCTTCAATGTTGTCAAATCTGTGTCCTTTCATGCCCCTTTTCATGCGTGGAAATAAGAAAATGTCGCACGGAGCCAGGTCAGGCGAGTAAGGTGCGTGGGGCAGCGGAACCATGCCATTTTTAGCCAAAACCTGTCTAACAGAGATGGCTGTGTGTGCAGGTGCATTGTCGTGGTGGAAGAACCAGTCTCCTGTCTGCCACAAATCAGGTCTTTTTTGACGAAGACTGTTGCGCAATCTTCTTAAAACTTCCAAATAAAAGGTTTGATTGACGCTCTGACCTGGGGGAACAAACTCTGAATGAACTACCCCCTTGGCATCAAAAAAGCAAATCAGCATTGTTTTGATGTTTGATTTGATCTGATGACATTTTTTTGGACGGGGTGACGATGACGTCTTCCATTGGCTTGACTGTTGCTTTGTTTCTGAGTCGTAACCATAGCACCATGACTCATCACCTGTAATGACCTTTGACAGAAAATCTGGATCAGTTTCAAGCTGCTGTTTCAAAACACGACATGTTTCAATTCGATGTTCCTTTTGATTGTCAGTCAGAACCCGAGGAACAAACTTGGCAGCAACCCTTTTCATTCCCAAATCTTCCGTTAAAATTCGCTGAACCGAGCTCCAAGATAACCCACTAATCTCTGACAGTTGATCAATTGTCTGTTGACGGTCTGTGAGCACAAGCTCTCTAATTTTTTCAATATTTTCGTTGATTCGGGCAGTTGGACGCCCAGAACAAGGTTTGTCATCAATCGACATGTCGCCATTTTTAAACCGAGCAAACCACTGGTACACTTGACTTTTTCCCATAGCGTCATCTTGATAAGCTGTTTTCAACATTAAAACAGTTTCAGCAGCATTTTTACAGAGTAGAAAACAAAATTTCACAGCTGCACGTTGTTCACTTAAACTTGTCATCATAAAAAGAGAAACAAGAACAAAACAGCGCTAGCAAAAACAATCACTGCAGTTGAACAGAACAAGCCAGGTCGACAACACAGGCGGCACTGAACTGACAATGAGTTGCACTAATACACTCCTAGCGGCAGAAGTGCGTACTACACAAGCTCCGCCCATGGCAATATTATTCCTGGTTTTTTTGGGTACCCCCTCATATGTATGATCAACTAAACCCCAGTCGCAACAGCTTATGAAGTGTTCTTTTCCTACAACCGAATTATGATCAGTTATACTTGCTTTACTGCTTTGTCCAGTTTGTTTCAGGTTGCTGTGGTCTGTCCAAGGGCTGCGCTTGAGCTCCTATGCAAGCCAGGTGCTCTCAGCAAGCGGCATAACCGGGTTCGCTGGGATGACCGGTTGCTTCTCCTCTGCTCGAACCCTTGTGGGACATTCCGACTCCCGCCAGCTTCGCCGCCGCTCAGGGTGTGCCTAAGGGCCCCCACCCCCAGCCGCAGGCTTAAGCACCAGTTCTGCCGCCGCTCAGGGTGTGCCTAAGGGCCTCCACACCCAGCAGCAGGCTTAAGCACCAGCTCTGCCGCCGATCAGAGTGTGCCTAAGGGCCTCCACCCCCATCAGCAGGCTCAGACGTCCAACGCGACTCATCGGACCCTCAATGTTGCTACGGGCGCCCTCCAGGGCCTCGGCTCTCGGCCCCGGACCTCTGTAGCTCTCCAGCCTCGTGGCTCCCCTGCAGGCGGCCATCTTGCCGATGTCGTCACTGCCCGGCTCCTCCCCCTTCAACGCTATTGGTCTACGATGACTGAATCCAGTGAGAGATCCATGTCGGCGCAGATACCGGCACCCTTAATGCCTGCAGGCCTCGGCACCGGAACTTCGGTTTGTCTCCAGGGACCGCGCCGACGCTGGACACCTGGGCATCAGCAGCAACACAAGCGGCAGCAGCAGAGGGAAAAGTCGAATGCTCTTATGGCTCGGAGCCTTGGGCCCTTCTGGATCAGTGCCAGAAGCACAGCCACCAAGCTTCGGCACTGAGATGCCCTTCTGCATCATACAGCATGGGCTCGGCACAGTGATGCAGTCTGCCACCTCACAGGGGTTTTTAAGTGCGGTTGAGGCTGGGAGCGTGTCCAGTTCTGCTCCGCCAGTCTATTTAAGAGCAGGTGGTCACAAATCAAGTCCCAGCTGTGATTCTTGCCAACCCAGCCCCCATATTTGTTTTAACCACCAGGGCATCTGGGAGCAACGACAGATGAGCTTAGACCTCGGAGGAACGCGAGGTCAGCTTCCACCACGGCCTCCTTTGCCTGACCAGCTGCAGAGACAATTACAATCATACCGTAGCGCTAAAGTGCAGGTGTGAACTGTTTTTTCCTACCCTTCTGCTTGATCATTAGCGAAACCGATACAATCGCACCGGAGCGCTAGATGGCGATCCCCCAACCCCGCTAGGGTTTGGTACGCGTGTGGTATTGTCCGGCCATCTCCAAACCAATTGAAGGAGCACAAACGATGGCTCAACATTCCTGATGGTCCACTGGACAAAGCCTCCATATGCAAGTCAGCCAAAGCTCGTAGGTCCTGCTTGCTCCATTTGCCTAAAAAAAAAAAAAAACCAAAAAAACAACAACCCTCTCCTATGGCGCCCCCTCCTGGTGGGAGGCTGACTACATTGCCTCCGAGACCAACAACAAAGATGCCGGCAATGTTACCCATGCACGGCGCCAACGGCTCGTGAGAAGCCTCGGGCTCTCTCTCTCTCTCATGCACCATTCTCCTGACAGGAGACCAGTGGGATTATGCCCTGGGGTTGCCAACACAACTGTACATGCTTTGCGCCAGCACTTGGAGTCTTTCGAGAAGGATAGGTCAGTCCTTCACAGTCCTACACTGGTCTGCACGTCTTACCTACACCCAACCTCTGACCGATGTGGCCGTGATAAAGGGACCCCCGCTCGTCGAGGCCTCCCAGCCCTTACTGAGGAAGAGCTGAGCTGCGCAGCTCAGCGGTAGGAACTTGGCTGCCCTGAAGCCCATTGCTCTATGGGCGCTCCCAGACTGACTAGAGGCTCTTCCGGTCCATGCCTGCGTCTTAACCACACGTCAGTGTACTCCTGTCTCTGACCCTAAGTGGCACATCTCACACCGTTCCTGCCTTCATAGAGGTGCAGTTGAGACGTCTGTCTTATAAGAAGGTTTAAATCCAAAGGTTAATTCCTACCTGCCCTGTATGGACTACTGGGCGTCCGTGGCAGTGGGGTGCAGGGCTCGCAACAGTATATCCTAAAGCAGAGGGTGACATGTTCACTTCCCAGCTGTAGATCCAAAAGCATGACGTTATCACAGCTCCTGCCTTCCAAAAAAAAAAAAATTCCCTCGGGGTGCAAGTACTCCCTCAGGCAATGGCCACGTCCTGAGTCACGCTTCACTTCAATGCAAGGCTCGCTCCGGGTCATGGTACAGACCAGATCTTGAGTTTAGCCAGCGCCACCCTCCAGCAGCACAAGAACTGCAGGTTGTGACTTCTTCCAGCTGGAGCTGTAGACTCTTGACCCTCCATTGGCCTACCTCCACATCCTATAACCTCTCTACAAATCCTGGTTCCCAGCAGTAGGTCCTTCCAAGGCCTTCACTAAGACCATGGGTCATGGTGCTCACCATACCAGACCTGACATTACCCAACAGGCCGCCACTGGGTACAGCCGTGCCAACAGCTGCTGCAGTACACACATCCAATGTGGGCATGGGCAGTAGGGTGCAGGCCCAAGTCCCACCCAGGTTCATGTCTATATATTATGTTTATATATATATATATATACACACCTTTCCATCGCCATCCTGATCCCAGATCTTCATCCACCAGGTTGACTTACCTCCGAACTTAGGGGAAGGGCAGACAGCAGTACCCTTCCAACCCCTGCAGGCTCCCACAGAGGAGAATGCTCACAGTTCACTGTCTAGTGCATGAGCTTCGGGGCCTACCCACCAATCTATGCAGGCACGTACAGAGGAAGAGGCTCATAATCCACACTCGGAAGATGAGCTTCGGGACAAATGGCTCAAGAAACCATTTTTTCTGATCCTAAGGGTAAGACAACGGGGGTTGTCCAAGGAGAAGGTCAGCAATCTGCTACACGGGCAGTTATGATAGGCACCTGCCCAAAAACTCCTCACACCCAGAAGCACTGGCTCAGCAGCAGTGGCCCCACTGCCAGGCCACCAGCCTGTGCCTCGTGCCTCCTATCCATGTTCCTCGCATCCTCTGCAGTTCAGTCCATGAGCATACCCGCAACATGGTGGCAGCGGACTCGGGTGCCCTCTCTACCGCAGTTGCATGGGTCCCTCTGCAAACCCACCGGACAAACGTCATAGGTATGCACTATCCACCATCAGGTGGGGATCCCACCCTTCCACTTCTCGAAATCAAAAGCACTGCCTCTTCTGTCAACAACAGCTTCTCATGTCAACCCTGGACTGGGAACGACGGCTCGGCCACCACCACCTGCAGCCCTTGCTTGACCCATCATCCAGGCCACCCGTTAACCCTGAATCTCCAGGTGAACCTCGTCGAGACCCATGCACTCCTCCCATACATGGCACGTTCATATTTCTACCCCAAGGGGAGCACCGGGCCCATTAAACTCTGCGGCGCTGAACCTAGCGTCCTAGAGGTAGAAACGCAGAGTGGCAGGCTCATGGCCAGCCTGGAACCCCAGTTGGATCTTCCTTAGGATTACCCAAGGGCCAACCTACCTCAGAGTGTTCCATGGCAGTGATGTTCAACCTCACCAGCGGGTTGCAGGACTGAGGCACAGGTCCAAGAACCGACGTGGAGTTACCACGGTGCAACGATACCTACAGCTGGGCACTCCACGGCCTGGACAGTGCTGGAACAGATGCTCCGGGCATTCCTTCCTCTTGGGATCATGCAGGAGCTCAAACTATAGGCATCGTCCTTCGCTGGTCTCATCGCGAATGCACCAGATCTACATGCTGACAGTCTGGCACCAGGACCGCATCGCAAATGCACCAGATCTGCATGCTGACAGTCCGGCACCAGAGCCAGACCCTGTTAACCTCTGACCCTGTTGACATGCTGCAATCCAGACCCGAGCCTGTGGTCTTCTACTTACCAAAACACGCCGGGATGGCTGGCGTGACTCACCTGAACAAACAACAGCCTCCACAAGGCCGTTGCTCTTGACAGGCCTTGGCGGTGCAGCGTATGTTACCTGTAATAGTCCTCTGGTATGCCCGGGATCGGCCAGTCCTAACGGACTACACCCCTAGAGATTCCACTGGATGAAGGCACCCAGACCTTTGGTCCAAGCCACTGGCGCTTCCACAAACACGACTGGAACCAGGCTGCTGGCATTAACCTTTAAAAAGGAGATAGAGCAGCTTTTAAACTAGATAATAGGGGAAAGCCGACAGTCGCCCAAGAGCGCATGGTTCGGAAGAATGTATCCTTGAAGGATACTACAAAAAGCAGAGAGGTTCCAAAAAAGAGTAAAGTAGCCCAAATGCCCTCGAGTATGGAGCAGACAGAACTTAAAGATCCCAAATTACCCATGTCTACCAATAGCCAAATTAATATGAATAAAATACAGTCTCTAAAATGCTTGTATGCAAATGCTGGAAGTCTACAAAACAAGATGGGAGAGTTAGAATATATAGCACTAAACGAGAGGTTAGATATGATTGGAATATCAGAGACATGGTGGAAGGAGAACAACCAGTGGGACACTGTGCTACCTGGGTACAAACTATATCGTAATGATAGAGCTGACCAAATTGGTGGAGGGGTTGCGCTCTATGTTAGAGAGGGCATTGAGTCAGAAAGGATTAAAGTTTTGCAAGAAACAAAATTTGCTGTAGAATCTCTATGGATTGAAATTCCATGTAAAAAGGGGAAGGCGATGGCAGTGGGGGTGTACTATCGTCCGCCTGGCCAGAATGAACAAATGGATGATGAAATGCTCAAAGAAATCAAGGAAGCTAGCAAAAGTTACAGTGCAGTAATAATAATGGGTGATTTCAATTACCCCGGCATCGACTGGGTCAGTGTCACAACAGGACATGCTAGGGAGATAAAGTTCCTAGATGAAATAAATGACTGCTTCTTGGAGTAGCTGGTTCATGAACCAACCAGAGGGGAAGCAATATTAGACCTAGTCCTTAGTGGAACACCAGATGTAGTGCAAGAGATAAGGGTGTTGGGGCCACTTGGCAATAGTGATCATAGCATGATCACCTTTGATTTAATTAGTGGAGGAGGGATAGTAAGGAAATCCACAGTACTACCCTTTAACTTTCGAAAGGGAGACTATGATAAAATGAGGAAAACAGTTAAGAAAAAACTAAAAGGAGCAGTTGCAAAGGTTAAAGACATACATCAAGCTTGGGTGTTGTTGAAAAATACTATCTTGGAAGCCCAGACCAGCTGTATTCCACGCTTTAAGAAAAGTGGAAGGAAGTCCAAAAAACTGCCAGCATGGTTTAAAGGTGAGGTCAGAGAGGCTGTTGTTGCCAAAAAAGCATCTTTCAGGAAATGGAAAAAAGAGCCAAACGATGAAACCTGGAAACAGCACAAGCACTGGCACGTCAAATGCAAGGCATTGATAAGGCAGGCAAAGAGAGAATTTGAGAAGAAGCTTGCTGCGGAAGCAAAAACGCAAAATAAAGACCTTTTCAAGTACATTCGTAGCAAAAAACCTGTGAGAGAGTCAGTTGGTCCATTAGATGATAAAGGGGTTAAAGGAGCACTAAGAGGCGACAAGGCGATAGCGGAGAGACTGAATGAATTCTTTGCTTCAGTCTTTACTGAGGAAGATGTAGGGATGTTACCCATGACTGAAGTGGTATTTAAAGGTGTGGAAGAATTGAAGGAAATATCGATACATCGGGAAGATGTCTTACAACTATTAGATAAACTGAAGAGTAGCAAATCACCTGGGCCGGATGGTATACATCCAAGGGTGTTGAAAACTGAAATTTGAGATTGCAGACCTGCTATCAGTAATCTGTGAACTATCATTAAAATCATCTCTAATACCTGAGGATTGGAGGATCGCCAATGTAACACCAATTTTTAAAAAGGGTTCGAGGGGTGATCCGGGAAACTACAGACCAGTGAGCCTGACATCAGTACCGGGAAAAATGGTAGAAACCATCATAAAGAATAAAATTACTCAGCATGTAGATAGTCACGACCTAATGGGAGACAGCCAACATGGCTTTAGACAAGGAAGATCGTGTCTTACTAATCTGTTATGTTTTTTTGAAGGAGTGAATAAACAGGTGGACAAAGGTGAGTCGGTTGATATTGTGTATCTGGACTTTCAGAAAGCCTTTGACAAAGTCCCTCATGAGAGACTTTTGGCAAAACTAAAGAGTCATGGGATAGGAGGCAGTGTACTACTGTGGATCAGGAACTGGTTAAAAGATAGAAAGCAGAGGGTAGGGCTAAATGGCCAATTTTCCCAATGGAGAAAGGTGAATAGTGGTGTACCCCAGGGATCTGTGCTGGGTCCGCTGCTTTTTGACATATTCATAAATGACCTGGAAAGTGGAACAACAAGTGAGGTTATCAAATTTGCAGATGACACAAAACTGTTTAAAGTTGTTAAAACCCAAGAGGATTGTGGAAAATTGCAAGAGGATCTTGATAAATTGGAAGACTGGGCATCAAAATGGCAGATGAAATTTAATGTGGAGAAGTGCAAGGTTATGCACCTAGGGAAGAACAACCCAAACTATGGTTACACGATGCAAGGTTCCACATTAGGAACCACCACCCAGGAAAAAGATTTAGGCGTCATTGTGGATACCTTGTTAAAACCCTCGGCCCAGTGTGCAGCGGCGGCCAAGAGAGCAAATAGAATGCTAGGTATGATAAGGAAAGGAATGGAAAATAAAACAAAAGATATTATAATGCCTCTATATTGTTCCATGGTGAGACCGCACCTTGAATATTGTGTGCAATTCTGGTCGCCGTATCTTAAAAAGGATATAGCGATTTTAGAAAAGGTTCAGAGAAGAGCCACCAAAATGGTAAAGGGGATGGAAGGCTACTTCTATGAAGAAAGGCTAAAAAGGTTGGGGCTCTTTAGCCTGGAGAAGAGACGGCTGAGGGGAGATATGATAGAAGTCTATAAATTAATGAACGGAGTGGAACGGGTAAACGTAGATCGATTGTTTACCTTATCAGAATATGGAAAGACTAGGGGACATGCAATGAAGCTACAGGGTAAACTATTTAAGACTAATAAAAGAAAATATTTTTTCACTCAACGTGTAATCAAACTCTGGAATTTGTTACCAGAGGATGTAGTAAAGGCTGTTAGTGTAGCTGGGTTTAAAAAAGGTTTGGACAAGTTCCTGGAGGAAAGGTCCATAAACCATTATTAAGAAGGGACCAAGGATATCAATGCTTGAACCAGTACAAGCATTGTGGAACCTGTGTCCCTTGGGGAAACTGCTAGGTACGTATGACCTAGATTGGCCACTGTTGGAAACAGAATGCTGGGCTTGATGGACCTTGGTCTGACCCAGTATGGCATATCTTATGTTCTTATGACTGTCTGGATACTGGCAAGGGCTTGGCTACACGGGCATGGGCCCAAGCATACAAGCCACGCCGGATACAGGCAAGGGCTAGACTGCAAGCAAGAGCTCAAGCCACTCCAAGGACAGGCACAGTGACACACCCTTCATCCCAGAACTTGAGCTATCACATCACCCGTGCAACAAACACAATCGGTGATGGTGCACCTCAATGGGAGGTGTAAGGTCTTAAGGCCGTGAGTCCTTGCCGACCAGGCAGCCCTAACAATCTCGACTGCCAGCTCCACAGACTGCCAGGCTCGGAACTGACTATGGACACTGCAACATCAGTGATCAACCTCATACCGCTCTTATAACATAGCCCATGCCGCCTTGACCCCGGCATGCCTCTCATAGCCCGGACAGTACACCACAATGGGTCAAACAAAGCCCGTCAAGCCCATTATCCGGTTTCCAATACTGGCCAACCTGCATCACACCTGCCCAACGTCACCCGTCCCAATGCCGGCTACCTCTTATCCTTCTGCACGAACGGATTTACAACCCCTTCAGTAACATCTTCCAGAGTTGGCTACAAAAAAAATAAATAAAAATTTTTTACCACTATATATAAAATATATATATATAATGAATAAACAGGGTGAAAGAGACACCTCCCCTATTGAAGCCTCTCTTCGTGCCAACGACCAAGGCAGTGACCTCTGCATGGCAGTTGCTCTGCACCACGACTGCTCAATGGCCGGCATCTCTGCCAACTCGCAGAGGCGCCTTTTAATTACGATCGCAACTGCAGGCCATCGTACAGGGCATGGGCACTGCGCACTGCTTCTGCTCATGCATACCCCACTTATGTTCCGCAGGCCTAGGCTCCTGCAGGCCTGTTGTTCCCCCAACACTATGGGTGCATCGCCTGCCAAACCTTGTTAGGCCTATATATATATTCTGCTGCAATACACAACACGCTGTCTTGCCAGACCTGAAGAAGAGTCTCGGCCTCCCCCATCCCCCTCAGCACTTGGCAGCTTGGGAGGCACCAAGTGTGGCTGACTCATCCTGCTTGTCCTAGGAGAAAACGGAGTTACTTACCTGTAACTGGAGTTCTCCGTGGACAGCAGGATAAGTCAGCCACACATACCTGCCCACCTCCCCTGGGATGGAGTCGGCCTCTGTCCGATGCCCGACTCCTAGCGGCAAAAGGCTCAGCTAGTGACGTACTGGCTAGTTAGGGGCGGGCAGGGGGTGGGGCCAGTTGGCTCATGCTCAGAAGGGCGAAAAGCCCTTCTGAGCTATGGAGAGTACTTACGTCTCGGCACCGTCAGATGACATCACCAAGTGTGGCTGACTTATCCTGCTGTCCACGGAGAACTCGTTTGATAGTTGTTAAACCTCTTTCCCTAGCAGTAGGAAGAGAAGAAAGCTGTGACCTATAGGCATGAACATCCTAAGAGCTCGTATAACACAGAAAAAATGGATGTCTTGTGAAAAGAGATCCATGCCTAGAGTTTAGAATGAAAACAGTGGAAGGCTTCTACTGAGAAGAAGCCAACTGCAGGTTCTAAACCCCAAGAGGCACAAAAAAAAAAAAATGATGATTAATCAGAAACCCTGCGGATGCTGGGTTTGCTGAACCTGGTGAGAGTTTGGATTCTTCAGACAAGGGCGATGTTTCCCCTGTTTGGGAACATTTGTATGATGGGCAGATGATGAATAAACCTTCTCCCCCTAGGGGAAGAAAGTCTGGTAGGACATTTCCTACCTACTGGGAAAGAAGAGGGCGTAGAACAGCCCTTAGAAACAGGTAAGTCAGTGAACCACTGAGTAACCTGATGTAAAGACTCCTTATTGAAGAGATTTTCTCTAGCGCAAGGAGCATTACTCAGTCTTTGTTGTGCCAATTTGTCTAAGTCTGAAGCTTGGAGCCAGGCTCTACATCGTGCCCCTATAGATAGTACAAAGTTTCCCAAAGTTAAAATCCCAGTTGAATTCTCCTGTTATATGTAAACTTATCTCAGTCTGTTGCTTGCAATGAGTATTCCTGTTTAATGTAAACCGCGCTGATGAAAAAGAGTGCGGTATAAAAGAACTATAAATAAAATAAAATAAATAAAATAGCACAAGTCCTGCTAACAGACTCAAATGAACCTAGGGAAGCACGAGTAAGAAACCAAGAGATATTTTGAATATGACTAAGCAGTGAGGAATAGTCTGCACTCTTGGGTTCTGAAAGAAAAGGAGTCAAAAGATGTAATTTCTTTGTGACCTCAAGAGATAGACTCATAAAAAATATATGAGAGAATTCTTGCTGAAAGCATGGATGTCTGGAAGGTTTGACGTCCAAAGGCATCTAGTGTCTTAGACTCACGACCTGGCGGATAAGAAGAGTGCTTTTTCTTACTCTTCACCTGCCTCATTGCTGATTCCACTACAATGGAATGAGGAGGAAGTTGAGTCTTTTGAAACCCTGGAGAGGGGGACAACTGATACAGGAGATCAGTTGCTCTGGAAGGTGGGGGTACCCTTAAAGGTGCTTCCCACATTCCTAGAAGAAGATCCTGCAAGGAATGATGCAAAGGAAGCATTATATTTTCCTTTGCTTCGGTAGAAACAGAGCCTTGTGTAGAATCATGTCCAGGGATAGAAATGGCAAGTGATCTTGCCATATCCCGGAGGAAACTCTGAAAAGAACAATCTCCAAAGAGAACCTCCCTTGGACAAGTTAGATCTGAAGAACTAGCCTGGGCACCGAAGGATCTATCTGAGTATATAGGAATATAAGATCCTGCACGGTGCAGTATGGGATCCTTAACAGATGGACGGTGGTACTGGAGGTCAGGACCAGCGACAGTCAGTACCACATCGTCCATGCCAGGTATCGACTCCAAACTTGGTATAGAAGGGAGCGATCCTGTTGAAAGCATGGAAGGAGCTGGCCACAATGCTACTGTGGATACCGGTACCAATAACGATACCGGTACCACTGTCGGAACCGAACCCGACACCGACATCGGAGCAGCAATCGGTGACAGCCCAATCGGTACCGAGGTAACTGAAAGCCTTCGGCGGTCACCCTCGGTACCGAGCGTCTGGTACCAATAGGTGTCGGTACCAAGACATGTCGGTACCCAGTCTTCCAGACTAGAGATCGATTCCAGACTCGGCATCGAAGGAAGCGAGTCTATCAATGCAGGTCTGGAGGGTACAGACATCGGTGGTAGTATCGGTGCCCATACCGATACTGGAAAGTCAGTCTGGAACGTATCCACCGGTCCCGTAGGTACAGAGGATGCCAGACGACAATCCCTGGTGAGGTGTTTTTCGTCCAACACCAGTGCTGATGCCAGGGTATCGGTACCGCTCGAAGCGGATACCACCACCGGGAATGGCTCAGGTATGTTCTGTGAGGGGTGAGCCCCAGGAACAACCCGAAACCCCATACAGGCTTTGGAGGCCGAAGACTCCCGCTGGGGTTTTGAAGCCAATGGGCCCTCGAGGGCAAGGCCGGAGCCGTCTACATGCTGTGCATGAGACCTACCACTCGAGGGTTGGCTAGTCTTAACAGACTGTTTGTGGGTTACCTGATCCTGTGTAGAAGGAATGGTCGGTGCCCTGAAGTTGGAAGGGAACCTCATATCGAGGGAAACTCGATGTTGAAAACCTCTTCTCACAATACTGTTGCCCGAGGGCTCCGGATGAAAAAGGTCAGGACCCAAACAGGTTAGATACCAATTTTGGGAGTCTAAAAATAAAGTTGTACCGCCACAGTTTGAACATTTCTTGGAGAAAGGGGCTGGCGGTTCCATGAAGGACATGGAGAGGCCTAGAAGGCCTGAAAAACCGTAAGACACTCAGAAGAAAAAATATTCCCTTAAAAGGAAATATTTTACAAGAAAAGAAAAAGAAACACCGGCGGTACCAGTGGCATCGTGGAAGACAGCCGCGACCACAAGAAAACTAAAGAATTAAAAGAAGAATTTTCTGCGGTGACAGGACGACGTCCTGCCGGCTCCGCAGAAAAACGAAAACTGAGGAGAGGCAGTTGGGAAAGGCAGGAAGCCAGCACATAGGCATGGTGGGATGCTTCCAAAAGCTTTTTGATTGGACGCTGGGAAGCGTTCCCGCGCAGGCTCCGTCGGTACCGACGTACCCATATGTGAAGACTCATTCCTGCTTGTTCCTGGAGATTAACATGCTATCCACAATGACACCTAAATCTTTTTCCAGGGTGGTGGCTCCTAATGTGGAACCTTGCATCGTGTAACCATAGTTTGGGTTGTTCTTCCCTAGGTGCATAACTTTGCACTTGTCCACATTAAATTTCATCTGCCATTTTGATGCCGTCTTCCAATTTATCAAGATCCTCTCGCAATTTTCCACAATCCTCTTGGGTTTTAACAACTTTAAATAGTTTTGTCTCATCTGCAAATTTGATAACCTCACTCGTTATCCCACTTTCCAGGTCATTTATGAATATGTCAAAAAGCAGCGGACCCAGCACAGATCCCTGGGGTACACCACTATTCACTTTTCTCCATTGGGAAAATTGGCTATTTAGCCCAACCCTCTGCTTTCTATCTTTTAACCAGTTCTTGATCCACAGTAGTACACTGCCTCCTATCCCATGACTCTTTAGTTTTGCCAAAAGTCTCTGATGAGGGACCTTGTCAAAGGTTTTCTGAAAGTCCAGATACACTATATCAACCGACTCACCTTTGTCCACCTGTTTATTCACACTTTCAAAAAAACATAATAGATTAGTAAGACAAGATCTTCCTTGTCTAAAACCATGTTGACTGTCTCCCATTAGGCCATGACTATCTACATGCTGAGTAATTTTATTCTTTATGATGGTTTCTACCATTTTTCCCAGTACTGACGTGAGGCTCACTGGTCTAGTTTCCTGGATCACCCCTGGAACCCTTTTTAAAAATTGGCGTTACATTGGCGATCCTCCAATCTTCAGGTATTACAGATGATTTTAATGAAAATTCACAGATTAATAATATGAGATTGCAGACCTGCTATTTCAGTTCTTTCAACACCCTTGGATGTATACCATCCAGCCCAGGTGATTTGCTACTCTTCAGTTTATCTAATAGTTGTTCTCCAGGACCAAGCAGGAAGTCAGTCCTCACATATGGGTGACATTGACGTCGATAGAGCCCTTGCGGAGCATTTCCCCAGCTTTCTATGAAAGCCTTTGGGAATACTGCACACATGCGCGGTCCCCTTCCCGCCTAAAGGTGCCATCTTGCTCAGTGTCTCTTTTTCCGTGGAGCCCGTCAGACGTCTGTCCTAGTTCACCCAGGAAACAGATTTTTTTTCTTGCTATTCCTTCGTGGTTTTTTCTCCGGTTCGAAGCTGGCTCACCTTCTCGTCAGGTTCAGTACACCGTTATCAAGCCCGATCTTATTTTTTTGGTTTTTGCCCTTCGTGGCTGGCGTTCGCGCCCTTTTTTCGTTTTCCCTGGAAGGCCGGTCCTCTGACCTCGCGGGGGCTCTTTTTCCCCCCCGATGGCTTCCAGTGGTTTTAAGAAGTGTGATCGGTGCAAGAAACTAATGTCTCTCACCGACACACACGACTGCTGCCTTCGGTGCCTCAGTCCTGATCATGATCCTAAGATCTGTGGACCATGTGGCAAAATGTCCACTAAGGCACTGCGAAGTCATCAACACCAAAAGGAAAGGATTTTCTTTGATTCGGCCTCCGGCCAAGCCCGGACCTCGTCTGAGGCCTCGACGTCTCGGAAGTCTGACCCCGAGCGTCGGAGTTCCTCAGACAGGGGGGTCCCCCGAGCAGGAGTGAAAGAGGAAGAAGCGGCTCGCGAGAGCAGCGTCGGAGGAGGTCCCTGACTCCTCGAGGGCTAGGTCTCGGACCCCCGACCACTGTCCCGGGCCCGTGGAACAGGAGAAGTCGTCAAAAGTGCCTCGTGTGGAACCGGAGTCTGCTGGACACGTAAGTCCTGTTGTCCTCGAGGACTCTCCTCCCAGGGAGCCGCCGCCGGGGCCCGAGTCGGTGGCTGCTGAGTCTCCTGAGCTGGGTCTCAGGCTGACAGCCTTGGAGTGCAGACTGTCTGCCTTCATGGATCAGCAGCGGGTGCTCATGGCCAGCCTCGCTGGCACATCTGCCCCGACCACCAGGACGTCGAAGTCGACCCCGGAGACCGAGCCGATATGCAAGACCATGAAGGCTCGAAGTCGTCCTCGGTCGCGGTCACCCTCGACCTCCCGGTCGGGACTGAGGGCGTCAACGCCGGTGCCTTCGGCGTCAGGGCGGATGCTGCCGGGCCCCACGCGGTCGGAGCCCGACTCCTCTTCGGACGAGTCCGCCTGGGAGACGGAGGATGAGGAGTCCCCTGATACCTTCAAGACTCGGTGCGTCTTGTCAGACTCACCGCAGTCTGAGCCCTGGAGTAGATCCCCCTGGAGGATACCTGGTTCTCGGAGTTCGTTCGGGATATGGCCACTGCTTTGGTGATCCCTGCAGTCCCCGAGGAGCCGCCTCGAGCCAAAGAGCTCCAGGCCCTCCAGTATGACTCTCCTCCGAAGGAGGCCTTTACTGTGCCGGTTCCTCCGATGCTGGAACGGCTCCTCTTCCAGATGTGGGAGGCACCGGCCTCGGCACCGGTTCTAAGCAAGCGGGTCGATTCCATTTATCGACTCCGTAAGAGCCCTGGTTTTCAGAAGGCACAGCAAACTACACCATTCCATGATGGTGGAATCGGCCATGCATCGTCTGAAAAGCCAGAAGATGCACTCTGCGGTGCCCCCCCGGCCGGGAGGCCCAGAACCTGGATGCATTTGGTAGAAAGTGCTTCCAGGGCTCGATGCTTGCTTGCCGTGTCCAGTCTTACCAGCTATACATGGGCATGTACTTGCAGGACCTGGTGAAGGAGCTTGCCGGGTTCTCTGCTGGTCTCTCCGGGGAACCTTTGCAGAGGATCAAGTCCTGGTCTTCGGGGATACGGGAATGCTTTAAGTTCATGTCCCGAGCAGCCTACGATGGCTTCGAGGCCTTGGCCCGGGTTGCGGCACCCGGCATCACGGCTCGACGCCAGGCATGGCTGCAGTCATCGGACCTCGAGCCATGGGTGCAAGACAAGTTGGTCGATGTCCCTTGCCGTGGTGAGAACCTTTTTGGCAAGCCCATGGCCGAGAAGGCTGCACAGCTCGAAACAGAGCACCTCATGAGGACAAGGCTGTCTAGAAAGACTTATGCCCCTTCTCATAAAAAGAAGGGCTCGGGTAAGAAGTCCTTTCACCCAAGGAAGGTGACTGACTACAAACATTTCCCACCTTACCAGGCCTCCCCCGCTCCCCCACAGGGTCATCAGGCCAAGGGGCAGAGACATGGGCCCCGTAGGCAGAAGGCCCCCAAGCCTCCGGCTCCTGCTCAGCAGGGTGGAGGATTTTGACTCCCAAGGCATAGCCTCTCCGTCTCTGCAGTCCCATCCTTGTACAGGAGGTCGACTATCCCTGTTTGCCCACCAGTGGCCACCCATTAAGGAGACAATTGGGTCTTAAGCGTAGTCCACAAGGGCTACATGCTTCATTTTCATCAGTTGCCTCCTCCCTACTTCCCAGGAGAGCCTCCAAAGCCTCCTCTCCATACAGCCCTCTGCCTGCAGGAGCTTCAGGGTCTGTTGCGAGACAAGGCGGTGGAGCCTGTGCCTCCCCACCTACAAGGTCACGGTTTCTACTCCAGGTACTAATTTGTACCAAAGAGAACAGGGGGCCCCAGACCTATTCTCGACCTCAGAAACCTCAACAAGTTCTTAGAGAAAGAAGTTCAAGATGCTTACTCTTGGAACACTTCTGCCCTACCTTCAGCAGGGAGATTGGCTATGCTCTTTAGATCTAAGGGATACGTACACTCACATCCTCATTCATCCAGACCACAGAAAGTACCTCAGGTTCATTGTGGGAGGAAACCATCATCAATACAGAGTGCTGCCCTTCGGCCTCACCTCCGCTCCCAGGGTCTTTACCAAATGCCTGGCAGTGGTGGCAGCCTACTTAAGGGATCAGGGTATCTTTGTCATCAGGGGTCAGACGTGCCAGGCAAGCCACCCTCCGAACGATTTCTCTACTTCAACGCTTGGGGTTTGTCATAAACTTCGCAAAGTCCACTTTGTTCCCCTCCCAGAACTTGGAGTTCATAGGGGCAAGGCTAGACTCTCTGCAGGCAAAGGCTTTCTTGCCAGAGCCCAAAGACTGATAAGCTTTGCAAACCAGTTTCTCAGCAGGTCACTGGTCTCCACCAGGCTCTGCCTGAGGCTTCTCGGCCACATGGCTTCGACAGTACATGTGACTCCCAATGCCAGGCTTCATATGAGGCCTGCGCAGTGGTGCCTCAGACCTCACAGGCCACAGGGAGCCTCAGAGACAGAGTAAGGGTGTCCAGACTATTCTTGCACTCCCTACGTTGGTGGATGCATCCCCCCAACTTACTGAAAGGGGTGCCCTTTGACACCTGGATTCACAGTGGTGTTGACCACCGATGCCTCCCTGCAGGGCTGGGGAGCACACTGTCTGGGCAAGGGCACCCAGGGCCTGTGGTCTCCCTGGGAGGCCATGCAGCAATTCAACCTACTGGAACTACGGGCTATTCGCTTAGCCCTCAAGACTCTCTCTCAAACCCTGGCCCACCAGTCTGTCTTAGTACAAACAGACAATCAGGTAGCCATGTTTTATGTGAACAAACAGGGCGGCACTGGGTCCAGGCTCCTTTGCCAGGAGGCACAGGACCTTTGTTTGCGCTCAGGCGCAACATGTTTCTCAGGGCTGTTTATCTTCCTGGCCAGGAAAATTACCTGGCAGACAGGTTGAGCAGGATTCTGCAGCCCCACGAATGGCAGCTCCATCCCTTGGTGGTTCAGAAGATTTTCCTGAAATGGGGACTTCCATCCATAGATCTCTTTGCCAGACCCCTGAACAGAGAGCTGCCCAGGTTCTGCTCCAGGCAACCACATCCTCTGCGGCTAGCAGCAGATGCTTTTCTGATCTCCTGGTCCCAGGGCCTCCTGTATGTGTTTCCTCCCACGCCTCTGGTGGCCTGAACCCTATTCAAGATTCTACAGGACAAGGCCTCGGTCCTTCTGGTAGCTCCCAAGTGGCCGAGGCAGCCTTGGTTCTCACTTCTGCTTCAACTGGTAGTGGACTCCCCACTACCTCTGGGGTTGCAGCCCAACCTTCTCTCTCAGGATCAGGGGTCTCTTCTGCACCCCAATCTCAAATCTCTCAATTTGATGGCCTGGAGGCTGCAAGGGTAGTTTTGGCTCCCTGGGGCCTCCCTCAGGAAATTGAGGAGGTCGTCCTGGCCTCTAGGAAGCAGTCCTCTAGAAGAATCTATGCCCTGAAATGGAAAAGGTTTTCTGTGTGGTGTCAGCTGCGTACAGAAGATCCTTTCTCCTGTGCTGTACCAGTGGTGCTTCAGTATCTGCTGCACTTATCCAATCAGGGACTTAAGTCCAATTCTGTTCGGGTCCACCTCTCAGCTCTAGCAGCTCACCACTCACTGGTGGAAGGACACTGTCGGTTCACCCCTTGGTGTCCCGGTTCCTCAGGGGTTTGCTCCTGCTCAAGCCTCCCGTCCGTCCTCCAGCCCGAGTGGGAGTTGAATGTGGTCTTGCAGCAACTGACTCGCCCACCTTTTGAGCCAATGGCTACTTGTCCTCTCCGCTTCCTGTCCTGGAAGACACTCTTCCTGGTAGCCCTAACCTCGGCCAGGCCCTGGTCTGTGACAGGCCTTACACTCGCTTCTATAGGAATAGGGTAGTCCTTAGGACTCATCCAAAGTTCCTTCCAAAGGTTGTCTCCTCTTTCCACCTCAACCAGGTGGTTCTTCCAACATTCTTCCCTAGGCCTCATGCAAGCCAGGCTGAAGCAGTCCTGCATACCCTGGACTGTAGAAGGGCCTTATCCTTCTACCTTGATCGTACGCAGGGGCATAGAAGGGCTACTCAGCTCTTCATATCTTTTGACCCTAATAATTTGGAGTTAGCTGTGGCCAAGCGTACCTTGTCCATCTGGGTGGCTATCACCTGGGCTTACAGGGCAGCTGACCTTCCCTTGCAGGGTTGGGTCACAGCCCATCGTGTCAGGGCAATGGTTGCCTCAGTAGCTCATCTCCGCTCTTTACCGTTGGCAGACATCTGCAGGGCTGCAACTTGGTCCTCAAGCCAGACTTTTGCAGACCATTACTGCCTGGAGAGGGAGTCCCGTAGGGACAGTGCTTTTGGTCAGTCAGTACTCCGGAATCTCTGAGGTTTAGGCAACTCCTGCCCTCCAGGCCTCCGTTGGGCTACCGGTGGAGGTTCTTTCAGTGAAAAGCCTTTCCTTGATGCTGGGACTAGAGGGAGTTCTCTTGTTCAGCCTGGGTTCCTGGTAGCCCAGAACTAGGGAGTCACCCATATGTGAGGACTGACTTCCTGCTTGGTCCTGGAGAAAGAGTAGTTACTCACCTGTAACAGGTGCTCTCCAAGAGCAGCAGGAATTAGTCCTCACAACCCTCCCTCCTCCCCTGGGAGTTGCAATTGGATATAGTTCAATTTTTTCCTTTTTGTGTGCTGTTTTTTAGCTATGTCATCAGACTGAACAAGATGGCACCTTTAGGCGGGAAAGGGACCGCGCATGCGTGCAGTATTCCCAAAGGCTTTCATAGAAAGCTGGGGAAATGCTCTGCAAGGGTTCCATCGACGTCGAGCTGGCGGTTGAGGTTTGAGTCTTCAGCTTCCTCTGCCCATGACTGGTTCTTGGGCTGGGGGGGCCCTGTTGCTGTTGCCCAGAGTAGGGTTGATAATGGCCCTGGTGAAAAGAGCCGTTTTTCCTCAGGAAAAAAGTGGTCTTTTTCCTGATTGTTTCTTCCAGGGAAGGGTCGAGATTTTCCTTGAGAGCCTCTGCCTGGTCACAACCTCAGTCTCTACCTCAACCGCCTTGTTGGCCATGGGCTTGCCAAACAAATTGTCCCCGGTGTAGTGGATATCTAGCAACTTCTCTTGCACCCATTGCTCGAGGTCAGAGGTCTGCAACCAGGCCTGGCGCCAGGCCCCAATGCCTGCTGCTGCTACCCAGGCTGTGGATTCGAAGCCGTCGTAGGTGGCACAGGATAGGAACTTTGAGCAGTCCTGGATCCCAGCTGTCAGGGCTTGGAACCTCTGGAGGGGTTCCCCAGTAAGGCCCGCAGAGAAACCCACCATTTTTTGAATGAGGCCCTTGAGGTACAGACCTATGAATTGTACATAGGCATTTACCTGACAGCCTAGCATGGATCCCTGGAGAAACTTACACCTAAGGGCTCGGGCCTCCCTGCCTGGGGGAACAGAAGATTAGTTCTGACTTTTCAGCTTTTGCATAGCAGACTTCACGACCATGGAGTTATACGCGAGTTGGGACTTTTGGAAACCTGGGCCCTTGACGCAGTAGATGGTGTCAAGGTGTTGGATGACCACCGGCAGAGGCCAAGGCCTCCCACATCTGCAGGAGCAGCCTCTCTAGGATGGGCTGTACTGGCACCATGAAAGTCTCCTTTGGTGGGGACTCATACTGGAGGATCTCCAGTTCTTCAGTGCATGGGCCCGGCCCTCCTCCGACTCAGTTGGGACCAAAAGGGCTCGGGCCAAATCCTGGACAAAGTTGTGGAAGGCCATGTCCTCTGGGGGTGGGGGTACGGCTCCAAAGGGACATCTGTCTTCCAATCAGAGCCGGAGGGTGTCATGGACTCAGAGGCTTGGAACTCCTGCACCTCAAGGCCGGCCCTGAGGAAACGGAGTCCTCCGATGGCTCTCGGGTTGGACTCCCAGAAACGGGCTGGGGAGGACCGGATACCTGAGGATCGGGACCTGGATCTCGATCGGTGTTGAGGGCATGCCTAAGGCCTGTGGCACTCTGAGCCTAGTTCGACACCAGGAACTCTCCCCGCAATCAGGGGCCCGGTTGATAGGCAGATGTGGACAAACCTGACATCACCTGCTGCAAGGCCAGGATGGCAGAAATATTCTGTCCCAGGGGCCGCTATTCTGGATTGAATGCCAGAAGGCTCCGCAGCTGTCAGCGTGGGCATCGAGGGCCTTGGGTTTAATGCTGGCACTCTCACAAGTGCATCCTCAACAAGCCTCGCCGGCTGAGGACTATTCCTTAGAGACCACAGGGGGGAAGGGGGGGGCAGTGCTCGAAGTCACCTGAGTCCTGCTATGGGACCTTACCAGGTTTCACTGGTGGAACCTCAATTGGTCTCAAGGATTTATTTTTTCTTTCTGGGGAACGGGATCTTTGCAGAGGAGCTGCCGCTGTGGGAGTCTGAAGTTGCCAGGGCCTCGCAGGAGATGCTCTGCTTGGAGGCTCAGTGTCAAGGAAGTCGTGGCTGAGTCAGATTGTGGGAGCATCCTCTCCTGCAACTCTGACCTTTTCTTGTTGGTTTTTCAGAATCATGGCCTGGCACAGGTTGCAGGTGGTACTGTTGTGATCCAGACTGAGGCAGCATAAGCAGCAGTCGTGGGTGTCTAACAGACATGGTTTGACTGCAGCGGTCACACTTTTTGAATCCACCAAGGGACATGATGGGGTACACCCAGCCAGGATCAATGACCCCTGGGCAAATAAAGGGCACGAATGCTGGTCGAGGCCAAACCTCATCAAAAAGAGGGGGAGCCGAGAACACCGGCTCCAGGTAGAAAATGGGAAAACACAACTTTTAAGGATCAGTTTTAGAGGATATTTCCGGGAAAAACAGGACAAATGTCCATTGGACTTCATGGAAAAAATAAGACCGACCAAGATGGCACCCTTGGCGGGAAGGGGACAACGCATGTATAGTAGCATTCCCAAAGGCTTTCTGTGAAAGATGGGGAAATGCTCCGCGCAGGCTCAATCGGCATCGATGTCACCGATACGTGAGGGCTGACTAGCTACTTGTTCCTGGAGAAAGCACAGTTACTTACCTGTAACAGGTGATCTCTGGGAACAGCAGGAATAAGTCTTCACATATGGGTTTCGTCGGTACCGACGGAGCCTGCGCGGGAACGCTCCCCAGCATCCAATCAGAAAGCCTTTGGGAGCATCCCACAGCGCCTGCGTACTGCCTTCCCGCCTTTCCCAACTGTCTCTCCTCAGTTCAGTTTTAGAGCTGAGACAAAGAGAGAGAGAGAGAGAGGGAAAGGAAAGAGATAGAGACAACTCCTAGGGGAGGTGGGTGGGTTGTGAAGACTTATTCCTGCTGTTCCCAGAGATCACCTGTTACAGGTAAGTAACTGTGTTATCTCCAGGAACAAGCAGGAATGAGTCTTCACATATGGGGACTCCCTAGCTTTAGATGCCAGGGAGATATCCCAGAAGTTGTGTGTCTCTGGGACAGGGCTGCACTTCCCCACATGGATCTCTGGCATCCCATGAGGGATGGTGGGTAGGAGTTGATTAAGTATGGAACAGGTGTTTAAGAACAGCCTGACCAAACAAAGCATCCCGGCGGGAGTCCTTGTCCAAGCAGTAATGGGCTGTGAATGTAGACCTCTTGGTTGAGGTGAAAAGGCGAGACCACCTTAGGCATAAAGTGTGGATGAGTCCTAAGGACCACCTTGTCATGATGGAACCTTATATAAGGTGGATTAGCTACAAGTGCTTGCATTTCACTAATACAACGTGCTGTGACTGTAATGAGAAAGATAACCTTCCAAGAAAGAAATTTCAAGGAGGTGGTAGCCAAAGGTTCAAAAGGCGGCTTCATAAGCTGACCAAGAACCAAGTTTAAGTCACATGCCACCGGGGGTGGTCTAATGGGAGGCTTTGTTAAAAGGAGGCCTCTCATGAATCTTGCTACAGGAGGATGAGAGGAAATAGGTTGTCCATTTAGAGGACTAAGGGAAGCTGCAATAGCACTCAAATGGACCCTTACTGAATTTGTCTTAAGGCGTGCATTAGACAGATGGCAGAGATACTCAAGCAAAGATTCCAGAGGTATGGCAAGGGGGTTAAGACCCTTCCCAGAACACCAGATAGTAAACCTCTTCCACTTGAAAGCATAAGAACATCTAGTGGAAGGTTTCCTGGAAGCATAAAGAACATCCTTCACTTGTTGAGAAAGATGAAGATCCTGGAGATCTAGGCCTTCAGCAACCAAGCCCTGAGATGCAGAGACTGGGGATTGGGATGCCATAACTTTCCGTCCTCTTGATCCAAAACCTAAAAATCCCGATAATGTAAAATTCCCCGTGTTAGAAAAATATTAATATATTAATATTAATATAACTTTCCGTCCTCTTGACAGGAGGTCTGGAGCAGACCCCAACTCCAGGGAGGGAGCTTGAGAGAGATGTAGAAGCAGAGGGTACCACACTTGCCGTGGCCAATGTGGAGCTAAGAGAATCATGTGGCCTCTGTCTCTCTGAAGCTTGAACAGGGTTTTGGGAATTAGGGGAATGGGTGGAAAGGCATACAGGAAGTCTTGACCCCAGTGAAGAAGGAAAGCATCCCTTGCCTGAGCTCCCTGAGCCAGAGTTCTGGAACAGAACCGGGGAAGTTTGGCATTCCACAGACTTGCAAAGAGGTCTATGTCCGGGGTTCCCCAAATTTGAAAAATCTTGGACCCCTGGTCCACATGTAGGGACCACGTGTATGGAAGCAGAACTAGACTGAGCCTGTCTGCCCAAGAGTTTTGAACGCCTGGAAGATAAACTGCCAGAAGATGAATGTGATGCTCTCTGGCAAGGGCCCACAGTCGCAAAGCTTCATTGCAAAGCGACAGAGAGCCAGTTCCTCCCTGCTTGTTCACATAGAACATGACTACCTGATTGTCCGTGTGGATGAGGACTGTCTTGTAGCTGAGCAGGGTGTGGAACACCCGCAGAGCAAGGAAGATTGCTCTGAGTTCCAAGAGACTGATATGTAGACAACTCTCCTGTGGGGACCAGATGCCCTGGGTGGAGAGGTCTTGCAGATGAGCTCCCCACCCCATTGGAGAAGCATCTGTTGTAAGAGTTGCTTGGGGTAGAGACTGCTGAAAGGGGGACCCCAGCAACAGGTTTTGAGGGGACTTCCACCACTGGAGGGACAAAATGAGGCGACTTGTGTTTGCTATTTTGTCTGAAAGGCAGCCTAATGCCTGGGTCCATTGGGTGAATCAAGTCCACTGAGCTTCCCTCATGTGAAGGCGAGCATATGGTACCACATGCACGGTGGATGCCATGTGGCCTAGCAACTAACATTTCTCAAGCAGTTAGGAGGGGCTTCAACTCTGCTCGAGAAGCTAACTGCACCAAGCGAAGGCAACGGGCCTGGGGGAGATAGGCCCTTGCCCTTGTGGTATCCAGCAACGCCCTATAAACTCCAGGGACTGAGTAGGGATCAAATTGGATTTTGGGATGTTTATTACCAGCCCTAAATACTGAAGGATACAGATTGTGCAGGTTAGAGAACTCTTGGCCTCTGAGTGGGAGCTCGAATAAGCCAGTCGTCCAGATAAGGGAAGACAGATATTCCCAGGGTGCGCAGAAAAGCAGCTACCACTGCCATGCATTTCGTGAACACCCTTGGGGCAGAGGCCAGACCAAAAGGGAGCACTCTGTATTGATAGTGCTTCTCTTGAAAAAGGAACCAAAGGAACCTTCTGTGAGTTGGATGGATGAGAACATGAGTGTACACATCCTTGAGATCTAGAGAACAAAGCCAATCCTGACTCTGAAGGTATGGCAGCAGAGTTCCCAGAGAAACCATCTTGAATTTTTCCTTGACTAGGAATCTGTTCAACTCTCTGAGATCTAAGATGGATCTGAAACCCCCTGTTTTCTTTGGAATAAGAAAATAGGGGGAGTAGAAACCTGTGCCCTGTTGTTGAAGAGGCACTTCCTCTATTGCCCCCTGGGCGAGAAGGGTGGCAACCTCCTGCCCCAACAGGTTGAGGGGGGAGGTTGGAGAATTGAACTGGTGCACTCTTGTGAGAGGGGGCAAGCTTGAAAAATGAAGTTTGTACCCCTCTTATGATGGAGTGTCCAATGCTCTACTGTAATTTGCCCCCACCTGGGAGCAAAATGACAACCTTCCTGGAATGGTGGAGGGCTCTGGTCCTTCCAGAGCCAGGAAGGCTAAGTTCTCTAGCGGAAAGTCAAAGGCCCTGAGGGGGCTGAGATTGCTGGGCTGGAGGAGGCCTAGCAGCCTTTGCTTTGCTCTGTTTGGATGATTGCTGACGTTTGGGTAGGGAACTGAGCTGCAAAAGATGCCCGCTGACCATAAGCAGGATAGAATCTTCCCTTTTTAGAAAAAGGTGTTTTCTTGAATAACCTTTTCTTAGCAGGAGCAGCTGTGGATTTGGATAGTCTATCCAAAGCAGAATTTTCAGCATCCATCTGATTGGCTTTTGCTTGCCAATCTTTACCAAAGATGTTCTCACCTGTACAAGGGATATTTCCCAATTCATCTTGAACCCAAGCAATCCTACATGCACCTATGGCAATAGCTGAGGCTCTGCTTACGCATTCAAAGGAGTCGAAAGCTGCATGGTTGGAGAATTTGGAGATATCTTAGGCATGTTTGAGCCCAGTGAGAAAGTCCTGCCTTTTATCTTCAGACATAAAAGGACTTAAAGTCTGCAAATGGTCAGTGACTTCTTTTAAGAACATTCCCATGTAGAGACTATAAGAATTAATTCTCGCAGCAAGCATGGAAGACTGTTCTTCCAAAAGCATCCAGGGTTCTACAGTCACGTCCTGGAGGATTAGAGGCATGTCTTTTGGCACTTCTAATCTTTCTCATTGCAGACTCAACCACAATAGAGTGGTGAGGAAGTTGAGTTTTATGGAAACCAGGACAAGGAGGGACAAGATACATGGTATCCAACCTGCGAGAATGAGGAAAGTGGTCAGAGGTGCTTCCCACATCCGCAACATAAGATCATACAGAATCTCATGAATAGGCAGGGTAGCTGCCTCCTTAGGAGTTTTAGGATATTGTAAGATATCTAACTCCTTGGCTCTGTCTCAGGGGCCACTGTGATAGAAAGGCCCCGAGCCACCTCCCTGATAAAGTCTTGAAAAGACAAGTCCCCTGGAGGAGACAACCTTCGTTTAGGAGAAGACTCCTCCTGTGGAAGAAGCATCACTGCATCGACCGACTCTTCAGAGTCCTCAGAGGAATCGAAGTATCGTCTGTCCGGATGCTCTTGCAAAGCCCGATACCCGTAACGACTGGGATCGGTATCGGGAATAACCGGTACCAGGGTATCAGTACCGGAGGGCTTCAGAGGACAGAGTACCGGCATAGGCACCGATGTCGATGCCACCGGTACCAGGATCAGTACTGATGGCGATGCTGGAGCCGGTACCGGCGGAGTTGTCTGTTGCGGTACCACAGGCATCGATGCCACAAGGAAAGCTGCCAGACTGCGTTCTATACACAGAATCCTCTGATCCATTGACGCCGCCAATGCTTGGAAGTCGGTACCGGTGGGAGCCACTGGTACCCCAGAGCATGGCACCAGATCTGTCGAGGCCACGCCTTCGAGATCATCCTGGAACCCAGATGATGCTGCTTTAGAGGCCGAAGCCTCCCGCCGGGGTAATTTTGCCGGTGCAGAATCCTCGAGGGCAACACCAGAGGCATCTCGATGCTTAGAAGGAGATCTACCCTTCGAGGACCGGCTGGATTTATGTTTAGTTACCTGAGATCCATGTGAGGAAGCAGCAGCCCTGGAAGACGTCGATGCCACCGAAGCCGCATCAGAGGGAAACAGGGTACTGAGCTTGGCAGCTCGGTTCTGCGGACCTCTTTTAGACATCATATAAGCGGACATACAATCTGTTATGGAATGGTCAGGACCTAAACATTTTAGACACCAGTCATGGGTGTCGGTGACGGAAATGGTACCGCCACATTTTGTGCACTTCTTAAATGCTGAGGGAGGCTTTTCCATATTAAGGAAAAAAAGTTCTGGGCCTAAAGAAAAACGGAAAAAAGTTTTTTTTTTTTTTTTTACAAGACAAAAAGAACAAAGACAAGCGGTACCGGTAGAGCATCGAAGAAGGCAGACGCGACACAAAAGAAATAAAGAAAAAAATAAGGAAATTCTTCTGCGGTGACAGGAACACGACCTGCTGGCTCTGCGAAAAAAGAAGAACTGAGGACAGACAGTTGGGAAAGGCGGGAAGGCAGCACGCAGGCGCTGTGGGATGCTCCCAAAGGCTTTCTGATTGGATGCTGGGGAGCGTTCCCACGCAGGCTCCATGGGTACCGACGAAACCCATATGTGAAGACTCATTCCTGCTTGTTCCTGGAGATCAAGTTTTCCCTCCTCCTATGGCTACCAAAAAGACCAGTCTACCAGAGCCTCCTACATCGCGCTCTAGTGAGAGATCAACCCACAAACATTTTAAATCAATCTTTTCCTTTCAAATCTTCATAATTTTCTTCAGAGAGAAAATCCTGTCTGAAGAAAATGAATCCTCCACCTGCTGGAGACAAAGAAATATTGAAGAGTGGCTGAGGCAAGTAGAGGCATGGAAGTGATGTTATTGAAACCTGGGCTTTTTATTGGTCTTCTACAATCTGCTGGTAGGGGAACACAACCCACTTGTCTGGGCTGGTCTTAACAGGAAGTTCTAACATGGATGTTCTGGATGTTTCTATCATATAGCAGGCACGGCTGAAACCTTAATGTTAGCAAGATACAGAAAAAATCTTAAGAAAAAGGCAATGGTGACAGAACAATGTTGGAAGATGCAGAGAAATGTAGACAGTGATGGCAGACTGACCATATAGACTAGTCAGCTCATCCAAACCCACTATGAAGCTCTACAATCCCTTCCTCAAAAATTTGGGAGCTGAGACCACCACTGTGTATGAGATGGACCATGCATACTCATAACTTAAATGTTCTGCGCTCTAGAGCTCTTCTGCCGTTGCGACATACAAAAAAAGGTCACAGCTGATCAAGGAGCATTTGAAAATCACACACTGCACACAATTTTAGGTCATTTATTTTCTTTACAAGGCTGCAATTCAGAATACCATACTGATCTCATGGAATATATTCAGGACCTTAACCTTACAAGGACAAAAATAAAAGTTACTCGTCTTCGGCATCCCTTCTAATCCCAGTCTCCGAAGATACTTTCAGCACCAAACAGCTGAAGAACATGAACAAGACTGTATACAAATTGCATTAATAGATGCATATATAATACTGAAAGAGAAAAATGAAAAATTGCTTTCCCAAACACCAGAATGTAAATGTAGTATTTTAACCACCACCAGAAATCCAGTGTTTTCATAGTTATTTTAGATAAAGTCGTATGGGTTATCAACCCAATCTTCTGAACATATCCACCTAGTCATGTTTTCAGGATATCCTGAAAGAATGTGCATGAGACAGCTGCATATAGCAGAGGCAATCCTGAAAACACGACTAGGTAGGTGTTTCTAGTGGACCACAGAGAACCATTGGAATGAAGTAAGCTGTATGTGCTTGGGTTTTGTGCTGTGTTTCAAAAATACATAAGTGCAAAGAGTTCTAAAATTATATATCCTTACTTTGAAAATTTTAGGCAGTTCTCCTGCAGCCCTAAGGGTATTTTATTCACACTTACTAGTCCCTTTCACCTCAGCATGAGCCACCAAGATACCACCATATGTGGCAACATGTGATACTGAAATTCATTAAGCAACTTCCATGAGTAGCAGCCACATTATGGAACATATGAAAACTGAGCAGCAGCTTTGATAGGGTGGGTACTACTTGCTGTGTAGAGAGTGAACTTTAGATAGCATCCCAGTGTAAAGGTTTCCTTGGATGGGAGATGGTATGTAAAAGATTAGGGCTAAAAATCACTGATCTCTAGTCCTTCTGTATTCATTTCTAACCATCTGAGGATGCAGTTCAGCCACTGGCATGGTCTTCCCAGTTAAGACTAACAGCCAATGTAATGAACACAACTCTAGGATGTGATTACACAGCTGAATAACCTTCAAGAAGCCTACGACAAGAGAGAATTTCTATACACAAGCATATTCAGTCCTTGGTTCTAGCAAACTAGATGCAATATTTGGTATTCAACAGTAAGTCTTGCCTTTGAGCAAGCCACACTGTTGAAACTGCAGCCTTGAATTACACATAACTATACGCCAATTCAAGTAATACTGTATTGCAAGAACAAATATTGCTATTGAACATCCACAAGTGAACATTTAGACAGATGGAAAGCAGTTTCAGCTCAAGATCATGATGAATCTGGAAAATATATCCTTGTGGGGCCATAGATTCCAAACTGAAATTCTGATATACCATACAAGTGGGTATCAATTAGCTTTGAAGTTTAGTCAGAAGAGTTTGTAGTCCTAAATTAAACAATGATTTAAAAGTTATAAAAAACAGATTCCCCACAAATAAAATTTTTAAACCAAGTGTATTTTTATAAAACCCTAAAAATGGATAAGGCAAACAAAAGCCATTATATAAAATTGTGGTTCATGTCATTTCAAAGGAGATGTGTTTTGGCTATATGCATACATCTGCTCCAACTTCTAAATCAGATTCCCCCACAACCTCCATACCCAAAGTACATACATACAAATCATAACACAATTTTCTAGTGACAAAGTGAACATGACCTGAAGTTGGAGCTGACAAGTATAACTTGCAGTTCTCCTTTATCAAAGGAGTTACACTAGGGAGTCATTTTTGCAGGGAATAAAATAAAGTTAAAATTCCATAGTTCAGCAATATAAACTAGCTACAATTATCCTTCCTTGCCCCCCAAACCTTTACCCCTCCCCCCCCCAAACCTCTCACTGATTTAGGGCCTTGATGCTGAAACCCACAAACTTCTGAAGTGCTTTTTTTTTGGTTCCCTTAAATCAAACTTCCAAAGCAATCAAAGTGGGCCAGCCTTTGTGTTTTCCTTCATGAAAACCTTTAAACAATAACTAATGATGCCCTGGGCACAGAACAAACCATGCTCAGTCACATCTCTACTGCCCTCCACAACATTCACAACTAAACAGTCATTAAAATTAGGTTCCGTTTTTCAATAGGTTTTATACAATACTTGGACAATCCATCTAACCTAGACAGGTTTTTTTTTTGTTTTTGTTTTTTTTTTTTAAAGCTGTCCTCACATCAGTTTAAGCCCAATGAGATAGTAACTCTCTAATTTTACTATTAGAACAGTTATGCTTTCAAAGTGAGCAATGCGAGCAGGAATGGAAAATAAAATACCATTCCAGTGGGCTCACTCTGCAGCGAGACAAAGCATCACAAACGACCATCAACATGGGCTGCAAAGCATGAGGGCTCCAGTAAAACATCTGAATAACTAAAATCTTGGAGACAAAAGGTATTTTGTAAATACAGTTCAGCTAGTATAAAAGGAGCCACTACTAAACTAGGGTTTAAAAGCCCCCCTTCTCCATATTAGCCAAACTGTATTTGTTAGATCAAGTCTTAATAGAAACCTTGAAATCAAATTCACAGACAAACCTGACATTCTCCCCAATTCACATGATTGCAGCCTGAATGGATGGCAATTCTTCAGAAAAAGAATTGGATAATTGCTTATGAATTCCAGATTCAAAAGCATCTTATTAGAACAGGTGCTGCTGGAGCAGCATCTTACTAGACAAAGTATTTCCCCAGGTACATCTCTTATCTGAAATACAGCACTGTATATAAGATGACTCCAACAATAAATGCTAGCTTATAAACCTAACATACAGCTTTAGCACAAGGGAGGGCAACCGTAAAATCTGTTGTGGTAGCTGTAGCAGAGACCACATCTTCTGTGGCTGTCAGCACAGTATTTACCTTGAATAACCTCCTTTATGGCCTGACGACTCAGATGGAGGAAGGGTCCTAGTCTACATGAAACTTTCTATCCAGCCTCCCACCCTCTCCACCAAAAAGGTTATCTTACTTGTTTTCACTTTAGAAGCCCTTAAAGATTTTATGAAAATCTCTAGGCTGCCGTTAGCCCATCAGGTGATCCCAAGGTACTTGCTAACATTAGGCAGCAGACTTCACTGCTGCAGTAAAGGCTTTCTCCACAACCCTATGCACTTCGTCCTCCCTCATCCCTTCCTTTGAAGTGGGCATAAGTATCACAACAAGCCTAAAAAATGATCTTGCTGTAACTTATACAAAAAAAAAACCAAAAAAAACTTTAGCAGCAGCAACTTCCTTCAAGCAGTGCAAGATCTAGACTGATGTGTGATAGAGTAACCTCACAAACATCAACTAGAGCAAATTTACATGAAAGGAAGCATTTTGTATTGCAGCAAGAGTTACTGTGAGGGTCAGAATACAACCACCTCATTTCTTACACATATTCTTGTTGTTCCCATATGCCGCATCAACTTGTTTTATTCCATTATTGTTCTCTACTGGCTGCACCCAAAATGTTGCTCCATGGTTACCATGGGATACAGCCACTCTTGCCCTCAGAGCTTCTTGAGACGACTGTACAGTTCTCGTTTGCTCTTCTCCCCTGCCCATGTTCTGCTCTTGCTCCGAAATTTTTTCAGATCCTCCTTAAAGTCTTCATGATGCATAGGCCGATAGCTTGGTGGCTCACACTGGGCCTGATGAAAGGAAAAAAAATATCAGCAGCTTATTTTCAGTTGAAGCCAATTAAACAAGTAGGTAGCAAGCTAAGGACAAGTCTTGCAGACCGTATGGGTGGCTATCGTTGTATAATCACTGAATTTACATTTTGGTAATAACTATACATCAGGACTTTCCAAATCTATCTTGGGTATTCCAGACAGCTGGATTTTCTGTATATAATCAATGAATATATATGAAATAAAACTAGCATATGTTAAATCTCCAGTGTACGGAATTTTTTCTCTTGCGCATTCATTCTGGATATCCTGAAAAATTAAACCAGCTTTGGTCAAGAAATTCATAGGTGCTTTCAACAATTATGAGCCATGGAGAAAATCTCAATTCCCACATGCTCTATCACTTCACTTCTATCAGGGTCAAAGCAAGCATAGAGTTAGAATGTGAGGGGGAAGAAAGTAGTTACTCACCTGTAACAGGTGTTCTCCAGGAGCAGCAGGAATCAGTCCTCACATATGGGTGTCATCGGCGCCGATGAAGCCCCAGCGGCGCATTTCCCCAGCTTTCTATGAAAGCCTTTGGGAATGCAGGCACGCATGCGAGGTTCCCTTCCCGCCTAAAGGTGCCATCTTACCTCAGTCAAATGACATAGCTAAGAACAGCACACAAAAATGAAAAATAAACTATGTACAACTGCAACTCCAAGGGGAGGAGGGAGGGTTGTGAGGACTGATTCCTGCTGCTCCTGGAGAACACCTGTTACAGGTGAGTAACTACTCTTTCTCCAGGACCAAGCAGGAAGTCAGTCCTCACATATGGGTGACTCCCTAGCTCTGGGCTACCAGGGAACCCAGGCTGAAGAGAACTCCTAGTCTCAGCAGCAAAGAAAGGCTTTTCAAGGACACAACTTCCACCGGTAGCCCAACAGAGGGCAGGAGTTGCCTAAACCTCAAAGAGATTCCGGAGTACTGCTTGGCCAAAAGCACTGTCCCTACGGGACTCCCTCTCCAGACAGTAATGGGCCGCAAAAGTCTGGCTTGAAGACCAAGTTGCAGCCCTGCAGATGTCTACCAAGGGCACAGAGCGGAGATGAGCCACTGAGGCAGCCATTGCCCTGACACGGTGGGCCGTAACCCGACCCTGCAAAGGAAGGTCAGCCGCCTTGTAAGCCCAGGTGATAGTCAGCCACCCAGATGGACAAGGTATGCTTGGACACAGCCAACCCCAACTTATTGGGGTCAAAGGATACGAAGAGCTGAGTAGCCCTTCTATGACCCTGCGTACGGTCAAGGTAGAAGGATAAGGCCCTCCTACAGTCCAGGGTATGCAGGACTGCTTCAGCCTGGCTTGCATGAGGCCTAGGGAAGAATGTTGGAAGAACCACCTCCTGATTGAGGTGGAAAGAGGAAACAACCTTTGGGAGGAACTTTGGATGAGTCCTGAGGACTACCCAGTTCCTATAAATCCTGGTGTAAGGCCTATCACAGACCAGGGCCTGAAGCTCACTCACTCGCCTAGCCGAAGTAAGGGCTATCAAGAAGAGTGTCTTCCAGGATAGGAAGCGTAGTGGACAAGTAGCCATCGGCTCAAAAGGTGGGCGTGTCAGTTGCTGCAAGACCACATTCAACTCCCACTCAGGGGCAGGACGACGGATTGGAGGCTTGAGCAAAAGCAAGCCCCTGAGAAAGCGGGACATCAAGGGGTGAACAGAGAATGTCCTTCCACCAGTGAGTGGTGAGCTGCTAGAGCTGAGAGGTGGACCCGAACAGAATTGGACTTAAGTCCCTGATTGGACAAGTGCAGTAAGTACTGAAGCACCACTGGTACAGTACAGGAGAAAGGATCCTCTGTACGTAGCTGACACCACACAGAAAACCTTTTCCACTTGAGAGCATAGGTTTTTCTAGTGGACTGTTTCCTAGAGGCTAGGACAACTTCCTCAACTTCATGAGGTAGGCCCCAAGGAGCCAAAACTACCCTTGCAGCCTCCAGGTCATCAAATTGAGAGCTTTGAGATTGGGGTGCAGAAGGGAACCCTGATCCTGAGAGAGAAGGTCGGGTTCCAACCCCAGAGGCAGTGGGAGATCCACTGCCAGCTGAAGCAGTAGTGGAAACCAAGGTTGTCTCGGCCACCTGGGAGCCACCAGCAGGACTGAGGCCTTGTCCTGAAGAATCTTGGAGAGTTCGGGCCACCAAGGGCGTGGGAGGAAATGCATACAGGAGGCCCTGAGACCAGGGAATCAGAAAAGAATCCGGTGCTATCCTCAAAGGATGCGGTTGCTTGGAGCAGAACTCTGGCAGTTGCTTGTTCAGTGGACTGGCAAACAGATCTATCCAAGGGAGACCCCATTTCAGGAAGATCTTCTGAACCACCAAGGGATGCAGCTGCCACTCGTGGGGCTGCAGAATCCTGCTCAACCTGTCGGCCAGGCAGTTTTCCTGTCCTGGAAGGTACACAGCCCTGAGGAGCATGTTGTGCTTTAGGGCAAATGAACAAAGGTCTTGAGCTTCCCGACAAAGGAGCCTGGACCCAGTGCTGCCCTGTTTGTTCACATAAAACATGGCCACCTGGTTGTCTGTCTGAACCAGGACAGATTGATGAGCCAGGGCAGAAGAAAAAGCTTTGAGAGCTAGACGAATAGCTCTGAGTTCCAGGAGATTGATCTGCTGTGCCGCCTCCCAAGGGGACCACAGGCCCTTGGTGCACTTGTCTAGACAATGAGCTCCCCAGCCCTGCAGGGAGGCGTCGGTGGTCAGTACCACCGTGTACCCAGGAATCTGAAAAAGCACTCCTTTTAGTAGATTGGGTGGGTGCAGCCACCAGCTGAGGGAGTTCAGAAAGTGTCTGGACACTTATCCTGTCCTTGAGGCTGCCTGTGGCCTGTGACCACTGAGTCCGAAGGCACCACTGTGCAGGCCTCATATGGAGCCTGGCATTGAGGGTCACATGTACTGTCGAAGCCATGTGGCCTAGAAGCCTCAGGTAGAGTCTGGCGGAGACCAGTGACCTGTTGAGAAACTGGTTTGCCAAGGCTATCAATCTTTGTGCTCTGGCTTCTGGCAAGAAAGCCTTTGCCAGGAGAGCGTCCAGCCTTGCTCCTATGAATTCCAAATTCTGGGAGGGGAGCAAAGTGGACTTTGCGAAGTTTATGACAAAGCCTAGGCTTTGAAGAAGAGCAATAGTTCTAAGGGTGGCTTGGCTGGCCCTCTTGGCACGTCTGACCCCTGATGAGCCAGTCGTCCAGATAGGGGAATACAAAGATTCCCTGATTCCTCAGGTAGGCCGCCACCACTGCCAGGCATTTGGTAAAGACCCTGGGAGCGGAGGTTAGGCCAAAAGGCAGCACTCTGTACTGATAATGGTTTCCTCCCACAATGAACCTGAGGTACTTTCTGTGGTCTGGATGAATGAGGATGTGAGTGTACGCATCCTTTAGATCTAAGCAACATAGCCTATCTCCCTGCTGGAAGTAGGGCAGAAGTGTTCCAAGAGTAAGCATCTTGAACTTTTCCTTCTCTAGGAACTTGTTCAGGTTCCTGAGATCCAGAATAGGTCGAAGGCCACCGGTTCTTTTGGGTACCAGGAAATACCTGGAGTAGAACCCCTGACCTTGCAAGTAGGGAGGCACAGGCTCCACCGCCCTGTCCACCAACAGACTCTGAAGTTCCTGAAGGAGAAGGTTTGTGTGCAGGGAAGGTCTTGGAGGCTCCCCTGGAAAGTATGGTGGAGGCAGTTGGTGAAAATGTAGTGCATAGCCCTTGTGGACTATGTCCAACACCCAACTGTCCCCGGTGATGAGGGGCCACTGGTGGGCAAAGAGGGCGAGGCGACCTCCTGTGCAGGGTTGGGACAGCGGCTACACTCAAGGAGTCAAAAACCCCCACCCTGCTGAGTGGGAGCAGGGGCCGGAGGCTTAGGGGTCCTCTGCCTACGGGGCCCATTACCCTGCCCCTTGGCTTGCTAACTCTGGGGGGCAGCTTGGGCAGCCTGATACTGAGAGTACTGTTTGTAGGCAGTGCCCTTCTTCGGGTAAAAGGGTTTTTTACCCGAGCCCTTCTTCTTATGAGAAGGGGCAGAGGTCTTCCTAGACAGCCTTGTCCTTGTAAGGTGCTTGGTTTCGAGCTGAGCGGCCTTCTCGGTCATGGGCTTGCCAAAAAGGTTCTCACCTCGGCAAGGGACATCGACCAACTTGTCCTGAACCCATGGCTCAAGGTCCGATGACTGCAGCCATGCCTGGCGTCGAGCCACAATGCCGGCTGCTGCAACTCGGGCCGAAGCCTCGAAGCCATCATAGGCGGCGCAGGACATGAACTTCAAGCAGTCCCGAATCCCCGAGGACAAAGACTTGAACCTCTGCAAGGGTTCCCTGGAGAGTCCAGCAGAGAACCCGTCCAACTCCTTGGCCAGGTCCCGCAAGTACATGCCCATGTACAGCTGGTAAGACTGGACACGGCAAGCAAGCATCGAACCCTGGAAGCACTTTCTACCGACGCCATCGAGGTTCCGGGCCTCCCTGACGGGGGGCACCGCGGAGTGCATCTTCTGACTCTTCAGACGATGCATGGCCGATAACACAACCATGGAATGGTGTGGTAGCTGTGCCTTCTGAAAGCCAGGGCTCTTCCGGAGTCGATAGATCGAATCGACTCGCTGAGAACCGGCGCCGAGGCCGGTGCCTCCCACATCTGGAAGAGGAGCCGTTCCAGCATCGGAGGAACCGGGACAGTAAAGGCCTCCTTTGGAGGAGTCGTCATACTGCAGGGCCTCGAGCTCTTCAGCTCGAGGCTCTTCCTTGGGGTCCGCCGTAACAGCCAAGGCAGTGGCCATATCCCAGACAAACTCCGAGAACCGGGTATCCTCCGGAGGGGATCTACTCCGGGGCTCAGACTGCGGTGAGTCTGACGGGACGCACCGAGTCTTGAACGTATCGGGGGACTCCTCATCCTCCGTCTTCCAGGCGGACTCGTCCGACGAGGAGTCAGGGTCTGACCCCGCGGGGTCCTGGAGCACCCGCCCCGACGCCGGAGGCACCGGCGTCAATGCCCTTGGTCCCAAACGGGAGGTTGAGGGAGACCGCGACTGAGGTCGACTTCGAGCCATGATGGACTCGAGTATTGGCTCGGTCTCTGGGGTCGACTTCAAAGTTGATGTCCCGGTGGTCGGGGCAGATGCGCCAGACAGGCTGGCCATCAGTGCCCGCTGCTGCTCCATGAAGGCAGACGCAGCAGCCACCAACTCGGGCCCCGGCGAAGCCGGGCCCGACGTCGGCTCTCCGGGAGGAGAGTCCTCGAGGACCACAGGGCTTACATGTCCAGCAGACTCTGGCTCCACGCGAGGAACTTTGGCAGGCTTCTCTTGTTCCATGGGCCCGGGGCGACGGTCGGGGGTCTTAGACCTGGCCCTCGAGGAGCCAGGGACCTCCTCCGACGCTGCCCTCACGAGCCGCTTCTTCCTCTTGCATTCCCGGTTGGGGGACCCCCTGTCCGAAGAGCTTCGACAGCGCTCGGTCCGGGCCCGGCCGGAGGTTGAGTCCGAGAAAAGCCTTTCTTTCTGCTGCTGACGACTTCGGAGTGCCTTGGAAGACATCTTCCCACATGGTCCACACGTCTTAGGGTCGTGATCAGGACCGAGGCACCGAAGGCAGCAGTCATGTGTGTCGGTGAGAGACAACTTCTTACACCGATCACATTTCTTGAAACCGCTGGAAGCCATCGGGGAAAAAAAAAGAGTCCCCGCGAGGTCAAAGGACTGGCCTTCCAGGGAAAAATCAAAAAAGGGCACGAACGCCAGCCACGAAGGGCAAAAACCAAAAGAGAAGAATCGGGTTTGATACCGGTGTACCGAACCCGGCGGAAGGGGAACCGGTGTTGACCCGGGAAGAAAAAATAGCGAGAATTGCCGAAAAAAATCAAACTTTTATCTGGGATGACAGGACACACGTCCGGTGGGCTTCTCGAAAAAAGAGAGACTGAGGTAAGATGGCACCTGACAGATCTCTGCCAAGGGGATGGAGCGCAGGTTTGCCAGAGGCAGCAATGGCCTGGATGCTGTGCGCCATGACCAGACATTCCAGCAGGAGACCAGCCTGCTCATAAGTGAAGGCAAATGCAGTCCACCACTCAAGTGGGCAGGTTACATTTAGAGACCACTGTCCCAGTCAATTTGAGTCATAGGAGATGAAGAGCTGTAAGGAGCAACAGTGGGCCCGAATACACTTTGGGAAGGACAGAGCCCGCTTATAGTCTAGGGCAGTGACGGCTAACCTTTTAGAGCCCGAGTGCCCAAACTGCCGCACAAAACCAAAGAATTTCCTCAAAGTGCCAGCACGTCAATTAAACCTTAACAAGATTTTAGTATCTAAAAACTCTTTATAAAGTTGCCTGAACTATGTAACATCATTTGTAAAGGTTGGAATCTTTGTATTGTCAGAGAATCAATTTGATTCACAATCCTTTGGTTTTCATTTCAATTTATTGGCAATTTATAATGTTTTAATGATTTCATTCAATTTAGAAACAGGAAGGCAATAATTAAACTGGGAACCCCAAAAGCCAAACTTGGAATGTACAACACTGTAGAAATAAAACTATAAATTAATTTCCTCTTGTACCAAACAAAGCACAGACGTTAATGATGCACATTTCCCAGAGGTTTCATATTCCAGTTAATAAATTCAAAATAGATATTTCTACCTTTTGTGCATTTTTTTTCAGTTGCAATTGCTCCAGCCACTTTCTTCTGGTTTCTTCATGTTTTCTGCTAACTGTCCATCGTCTGCTGTCCATTTGTTCTTTCTCTTCTAGTTTTTTTTCCATTCTCTCTCTCTACATCTGCTTTAACATACTAATCTTTCTCCTTTTGCTCTTTCCTCATTCCTATTTCATCCACACAAATTTTACCCCTCCATCCTCAATCCCCACTTACTCTCCCAATACCAGGCCAATTGTAGATTTTTCATCCCTCCCACACAAAATATTTTTCCCCTCCCATTCTAATCCTCCCCCAACATCAGCTCCCTTCTAGTTCCAGTCTCACCCAGCATCCATTCCCTTCTAGTCCCTGCATCAGCCCATTTCCCGTCCTAGCCCACCATCAACCCATTTCCAGTCCTAGCTCCCCCATCCATTTTCAGTCTGAGTCCCTTCATCAGCTCATTTCCAATCCTAGCCACCCATCAGCCCACTTCTAGTCATTTCCTAGCCCCATCATCAGCCCATGTCAAATCATAGCTCCCCTCCACTCAGTCCAATTCCAGTCCAAGCCCCCTCCCCATCAGCTATTTGCAATTCAAGCCTCCCCTTCCACTCAGCCCATTTCCAGTCATAGCAACCCCCCAACCCATTACCAGTCCTAGCCCCCCATCAACCCACTTCCAGTCCTAACCCCCCCATCACCCCATTTTCAGTTTAAGCCCCCCCTATAACCCATTACCAGTCCTAACCCCCCCATCAGCCCACTTCCAGTCTTAACCCCATCAGCCCATTGCCAGTCCTAACCCCCCCATCAGCCCACAGCCCATTACCAGTCCTAACCACATCAGCCCACCTCAAGTCCTAACCCCTCCCCATCAGCCCATTTCCCGTCCTAGCCCCCCCCATAGCCCATAAGCAGTTCTAACACCCCCATCACCCCATTTCCAGACAGCCCCCATCAGTCCACAGCCCATTACCAGTCCTAACCCACCCCCCCAGCCCATTAGCAGTCCTAACAGCCCCCCCCGCCCATTAGCAGTCCTAACAGCCCCCCCGCCCCAGCCCCAGCCCATTAGCAGTCCAAAAAAAAAAGCTGGCTCTCTGGCTGCTGCCGCTGCGGCAGAATGCAGTGTCCCGCGGGGCCCCCTCTGCGCCGGCTGAGCCCTCTGCCCGGCTTTCAGATTCGCGAAGGGAGAGTGTCTCTCCCTCGCGTCTCTGTTAAGCCCGCAGGGGCTAATGGGAAATTTCCCATCAACCCCTCGCGTCTAAAGGGGCTGATGGGAAATTTCCCATTAGCCCCTGCGGGCTTAACAGAGACGCGAGGGAGAGACACTCTCCCTTCGCGAATCTGAAAGCCGGGCAGAGGGCTCAGCCGGGGCAGAGGGGGCCCCGCGGGACACTGCATTCTGCCGCGGCGACAGCGGCAGCAGCCAGAGAGCCAGCTTTTTTTTAAATGTAATTTTGAGGAAAGCACACTCACCTCCCGCCGCGCCGCATATCTTAATTGCGGACCTTCCCGCGTGCCAGCTGCAAGGCCTTCGCGTGCCATAGGTTCGCCATCGCTGGTCTAGGGTATGGAGAATTGCCTCTTCCCTGCTGGCCTGGGGGTGTGGAAAGAATGTAGGAAGCACCACCTTCTGGTTGAGGTGGAACAGGGACACCACCTTTGGGAGAAACTTGGGGTGCGTGCGGAGCATGACCCTGCTATTGTAAAACATCGTATAAGGCGGGTGAGCTACCATGGCTTGGAGCTCACTGACCCTGCGAGCTGAGCGTCACAAGGAAGACCACCTTCCAGGATAGATACTTGTGGCACAAGCCAAGAGGCTTGAATGGTGGCACAACGAGTTTTGAGAGAACTACATTGAGATGTTACTCTGCCACCAGGGGGCGAACAGGTGGCTTAGAGAGAAGTAGGCACTGTAAAAATCAAATCACAAGGGGCTGAGCAGAAAGACTTGCCCTCGATCAGGTGATGGCAAGCCAGAAGTGCACAGAGGTGTACTCTGATGGACTTCAGCCCTGCCTGGGACAGGTGAAGTAAGTACTGGAGGACCAGCTGGACCGAACAGAAGGGATTAACCTGCCTTTCTGCATACCAATTTGAGAACCTTTGGCACTTGAAGGTGTAGGCCTGATGGGTGGAAGGCTTCCGAGACTAACTGCTTACACCTTGCTGGAGACCCTGAGGTGGGCCAAAGCTATCCTTTCAGCAACCAAGCTGCCAGAGACAGGGACCCCAAGTTGGGGTGCAGAAGGGAACAGTTGTCCTGCGAGAGCAGGTCCGAGTCACTCCCCAGAGGGATCAGAGTTCCCTGGGACAGATGGAGGAGCAGGAGTAACCATGGCTGCCAGGCCCAACATGGGGCCATCAATATAACTGCAGCTCTGTCAGGCTGGACCTTGAACATGGTCTTGGTGCTCAGCAGCGTGGGCTGGAAGGCATAGAAGAGGCCCTCCATCCACAGGAGGAGGAATGCACCCGCCGCCACCACCCGCGAGGGATGTGGCTGCCTGGGGCAGACGTGGGCTAGCTGGGCATTGGCCAGGCTGGTAAAGAGGTCTACCTGAGGGAGAGCCCTCAGATGGAACAGTTGGCTGGCCACTCTGGGTCCAGCCGCTACTCGTGCAAATGGAGGACTCTGCTGAGCCTGTCCGCCAGGACACTATCTTGGCCCAGGAGGTAGATTACCCACAAGAGCATTCCGCTGCTGCTGGCAAAGGAGCATAGGCTCACCACCTCTCGGCACAGGAGGAACAACCCCATCCCTCCCTGCTTGATATAAAACATCGCCACCTGGTTGTCGGTCTGGATCAGGACATTTTGATATCAAAGGTGGTGATGGAAAGTCTGGAGGGTCAGCGCTATCACTTGGAGCTCCAGGTGGTTGATAAGCTGGAGGCTCTCCTCCTGCGACCAGCTGCCCTGCGTGTGGAGGCTGTCGCAATGGGCTCCCCAGCCCAGTCTGGAGGCCTCTGTGGTGAGGATCCTCTGAGGGGTGGGGACCTGGAAGGGCATTCTGGTCTGCAGGTGCTGGAGCTGCCACCACCGGTCGAAGGAGTCTGCCAGAGAGGTCACGACCACTCTGTCCTATAGGCACCCTGATGCCTGCGCCCACTGGGCTAGTCAGATGTGCAGGCTGGTGCCCAGGGTGACATGCACCATGGATGCCATGTGGCCCAGAAGGCGAAACATGAGGCAGACAGAGAACTGACCCTGGATGTCCCCAGCGAGCATGTGGAGGCGCTGGGCCCTCTCTGGAGGAAGGCAGGCCTTGACCTGGACAATGTCCAGCATTGCCCCTATGAACTCCAGGAATTGCATTGGCTGGAGATGGGACTTTGGGTAGTTTATGATGAACACCATGTGTTCCAGTATGAGGATGGTGCGGGCTGTCGTTTGATAGACTTCTGCAGAGGTGCTGCCCTTTAGGAGCCAGTCATCCAGGTATAGAAAGATGAACACCCCCTGGAGATGCAGAAGGCAGTGACCACTGCCAAGCACTTGAAGACCCTTGGTGTGGAGGTCAGACAGAAAGGGAGAACCCTGTATTGATAGTGGCAGCCTCCCACCATGAAGCAGAGGTACTGCCTGTGAAAGAGGTGGATAAGGATGTGTGTGTAGGAATCCTTTAGATCCAAGAAGCATAGCCAGTCTCCCTGCTGGAGGTATGGCAGCAATGTTCCATGGGAGATCTTGATTTTCTCCCTCACCAGGAACCTATTGAGGGTCTCACAGGTCTAGGATAGGCCGAAACTCCCTAGTCCTTTTGAGCATCAGGAAATAGAAACATAGAAACATGTCGACAGAAAAAGAGCACATGGCCTATCTAGTCTGTCCTTCCATATCAACAACTACAACAGTCCCCTTTTTACATTTAGAGATCCTCTGTGTTTGTCCCATGCTTTTTTGAATTCAGTTACTGTCCTCATCTCTACCACTGCCACTGGGAGACTATTCCACGGATCCACCACTCTTTCCGTAAAGAAATATTTCCACATATCACTCCTGAATCTATCCCCCCTTCACCCTCATCCCATGTCCCCTCGTAGCAGAACTTGCTTTCAATTGAAAGAGGCTCTCTCCCTGAACATTTATGCCACGGAGGTATTTAAACATCTCAATCATATCACCTCTAGCCCGCCTTTCCTTTAAGGTGTACATATTAAGATCCCAAGTCTGCCCTCATATGCTTTATAATGAAGACCACTAATCATCTTAGTAGCCACCCTCTGCACTGACTCCATCCTGTTAACATCCTTTTGAAGGTGCAGTCTCCAGAATTACACACCATACTCCAAATGAGGTCGCACCAAAGACTTATACATAGGCACTATCACCTCCTTTTTTCTGCTAGCCATTCCTCTCCATATGCATCCAAGCATCCTTCTAGCTTTTGCCGTTGCCTTTTCTACCTGTATAGCTACTTTAAGATCATCAGACACAACCACGCCTAGGTCCTGCTCTTCTTTAGTGGACAAAAGTACTTCACCCCCTATACTATATTGCTCCCTTGGATTGCTGAAGCCCAAATGCATGACCTTACATTTTTTAACATTAAATCCCAGCTGTCAAATTCTAGACCATTCTTCAAGCTTAGCTAGATCCCTCCTCATGTTATCTACACCTTCCTGGGTGTCTACTCTATTGCAGATTTTGGTATCATCCGCAAAGAGGCAAACCTTACCCGACAGCCCTTCCGCTATATCACTAACAAAGATATTAAATGGAGTGGAGGAGTGGCCTAGTGGTTGGGGCAAGGTACTTCAGGCCGGAAGGTCGGGGGTTCAAATCCCACTAGAGGGCAAGCAACCTTGGGCCGGAAGGACTGGAGTTTCTAGTCCCACAGGTGCTCCTTGTGGTCTTGGGCAAGCCACTTAACCCTCCATAGCCCATGTTTCCTGTAAAATAGTTATCTCCAAGTTATAATGCCCTATTCAATGTAATTTCAGTTTGTTCAATGTAAACCGCACTGATGCAGAATAGCGCGTTATATAAGAGAATGTAAATAAATAACAGGAGTAGAACCCTTTGCTTCTGCGTTTGAGGGGGGGTTCCACCGCCCTGTCTGCCATGAAGTTTGCAGTCCCTGTTGAAGGAGGTCCCGGTGAAGGGACTGCATTGGAGCTCTCCTGGAAAGAGTGATGGGGCATCTGAGGTGAAGGAGGTACTCCCTCCTTCAACTACAAAAGCCCACCTGTCTGTGGTGCTGGACCACCAGTGGTTGGCAAAAAACACCAGATTTCCCCCAGGAGGACCTGCCCTGCAGTACACCGGGGGGGGGGGGGGGCGAGGCTATGCCCCAGGAGTGAACCCCCCCCCCAGGTTGTACCTGGTTGGGGCTTGGGGGGCCTTAGATTTACGGGGGCCTTAGGCTTACGAGGGTCCTGCCCTTGTTCCTTGGCCTGCTGGGGAGTTGGGAAGGCAGTGCTGAGGCTTCACTGTAAGCCTTCCTCTTTTTTGAGTTGGACCTTCTGTTGGGAAGGGTCAGTGGTCTTCTTGGAGAACCTGGTCCTGGTCATGAACTCTGACTCCAGCTCGACAGCCTTTTCTGTCATGGGTTTGCCAAAAAGGTTCTCTCCCTGGCAAGGAACATTGACCAACTTGTCCTATATCCATTGCTCCAGATGAGAAGACACTAGCTAGGGATGGTGGAGGGCACTAATGTCCACTGCTTCTACTCTAGCCGCCGACTTGAAGCAATCAGGCTCCTCAAGTCAAATTTGGAGGACTCCCTGACCGTGGAGACCAAGGTCTGGAACTGAAGAGGTTTCTCAGAGACCAGCCGCAAACCTGGAGAACTCCCTTGCCATGTCCCGCAAGTACATGCCCATGTACAGTTGGGTAGGCCTGGATCCAGCTGATGAGCATCGAGCCTTGGAAACATTTCCTGCCTGAAGCATCCATAGCCACCAATTGTCAATGCCCTTTTCACATCAGCGACGACCTACACAAAATCCCCAAACCAATCAAATAGAAAAGCCGCGAACAACTTAACTTGCAAACAATTCAGCATAGCGCAGTCTTTTCAACCCCAACGCCTCCATTCAAGCGCTAAAGAGCGTTTCACCAATCCTGTCGCTTCTTCAGGGGGACAACTAAAAACAAACATACAGCAAACAATATAAAAGACATCCATCCAAACCCCTATACCTAATACCACCAATATAAAAACTAACACTTACCCCAACACATCAGGGTGCTGCACGCTAACCACTAGCTGTATCGCTACTGGCACTGCTTCAACCAACCAACCAGCTTCATACCAACGCGCATGATCCCATCACAATTCAACTCCCTTTTAAACCTAAGCTCTCCAATCACATCAACAGACCTAAAAAGCAACCAACTCCACCCCTAATTACCAAACCATCATGGACTCAAATACAACTTCCCCACTCAATCTGGGCATTCAGCCCTTCGGGAATCACCGTGCGAACTGTAAAAATCCACCTCTGCTCACATAGCACTAACGATTGTTCCCGAGTACGACCCTCTCTACCCGTTAGTATCTGATCTAAACAAAAACATTGTAAATCCGAAAATGAATGGCCTTTATCATAACAATGTGCTACTATCGGGGCTTCAAGAACCTTACAAGAAATCCTGCTCTTATGTTCTAGAATTCACTTTCTAAACGATCTATTAGTTTTACTAATATATAATAATTCACACGGGCAGTGAATACCATATACCACTGAGCAGGAACTACAAGTAGCATGTTTCTTCAATCTAAAAAGCTTACCTCGATAGGTCAAACGAGAAATAGTACTGGAAACATCGCATATTGAACAATTCCCACAAGGGCTATGACCCTCCTCAACAGTTTCTCTACACAAGGGGTGCAATACTGAGGGACACAAGTAATCCTGCAAATTACGCTGCCGTTTCCACACGCACCGAATTGATTTATCCTTTAAACCTGGGATAGTATTGATAACCTTCACATGTCTCTTAATACTACGTTGACTCTGGACACTAAATGGAGAATATTTTGAAATTAAATTTATTTGATCCTCATTACCAATTTTCTTTCGTGGGTTCAACAGCAAAGCCCTATTACTAAATGACGCCCTTTTAAATGCCTTTTGGATCACCTTTTTAGGATACCCTCTTGACAGAAATCCTTTCGCTAAAATTTTAGATTGTTGCCTAAAATCCTGATCGTCAGAACAATTCTTCCAATATCGCACAAATTGCAAGAAAGGTAAACTATCCAGTAAACAGAGAGGATGTGCACTTTCATAGTCTAAAAACGTATTTCTATCAGTAGACTTCCTGTGCACTGGAGTTATCCAACTATTTAAATAAACCTTTCTGGATCTCCACATCCAAACACACTATTTCCTTATTATTAAAAGTACTTGTTAACTGATCATCATCATCACAGTTGAGCCACAACAGGAAAAACAATATCAGTGCCATCCCACAGAACACACACATCTATAAAGCAGCACCATAGCTTAATATGAGAGACAAACTGAGAATCTGAAATCCACTGTGATTCAAATAAACCCATAAATAGGTTAGTGATAGATGGCGCCACCGTGGCCCCCATCGCAACTCCAGAAATCTGATGGTAAATCTTATCCTCAAAAATGAAACAGTTCTGAAAAATAGCTAGCTCAGTTATGTGTAACAGGAAACTAATCTCATCTGCTAGATCCCCTCGACCACGAAGTGCACTTTCAACAGCTTGATATGCTGCCACCTGTGGAATCGAGGTGTACAATGACATCACATCTAGTGTAGCTAATAAAACAGTGGGGGAGTTCGCCAGAGTCGAGTGTTCATTCAAGATTTTCAAAACATGAGTAGTATCCCTCGAATAGGACGGGATATCTAACAATGGATGTAAAAAAGAATCGACCAACACTGACAACGGCTCCAATACTGTACCCCTTGTCGAAATAGGCCGACCTGGTGGACATACACAATTTTTATGTATTTTTGGAAGTAGATAGAACTTAACAACTGGAGACTGAGCATTCAAAAACAAACATTCTTTCTTAGAAATAATCTTAGCCTCTAAAGCCCTCCCCGTTAAATCTTTAATTTTCTGCTGTAAACCCTTAGTAGGATCTGACTTTAGACATACATAAACATTAGTGTCCATCAGCTGGCATTCTGCTTCAAGTAGATAATCCTTCCAAGCCCAAATCACAATAGCACCACCCTTGTCTGCTTTTATCACCACCAGATCCGGCCTAGAAACCAGGTCATCCAAAGCTTTCTCATTCTTAGGCAGAGCAAAAAAAAAGAGGATGACATACGGTGCTGTAAGGATTCCAAAGACTCTACATCTTGTAATACTAGTCGTTTAAACACCAACAGAGCTGGTGGAATCAGCCCTGGTGGGCACCAATTAGATTTAACTGGGATCTTCATTCTTCTCTGTGGATTACATTCCCTCTCATTTAAACATTTCTGGTTGGACGCAAAAAAACACTTTCAAATGGAGATTCCTCAGACTTTCCAAATCTACTCTTAAATTGAAAAGAGTCAAAATGGGTTGCAGGGACAAAAGATAATCCTCTATTCAGCACTGCAATATGATCATTCGATAGCAGAAAGCTAGACAAATTTACTACAAGCGACTGGTCAAAAATATTCTTTTCCGTAGGGAGCACTAATCTCTTTGACGACCTCCTCCCCGATTCTTGGGCCGACCTCGTGTACTTTCTTTTTTCTTTTGACCTTCTAAAAAATCTTCTCGCAGAGATTTACTTGCTCCTGATCCCGAAGAATCCTCCGATGATAAATCAAATTCCACTTGTTTCTTCCCCTTCCGTTGCTGTTTTCGATTTACGTTCATCCAGGGGTGCTTTCTGGCTCCTCCTCTGACTCAGTGGTGAAGGCAAAGAGCCTTCGCTACATCCCTCATGAAATCCAGTTCCTCAGGTGGAAATGGCACTGGGTCCCAGAGGGAAGGGGTCCGAGGGCACGATCTTGTGGAGCTGGGTATCTAGGGATTTGTCATCCTCAGTTTCCCAGTCAGAGCTGGACTCAGAGGAGACCTCGAAGGTTCTCTGGACCTCATGCTGGAACCCCAGCACCAATGGCCTGGATGTCCCGACACCCCTGTGCTTTGCAGGGAGGCTCTCTGTTCCGACTGGGCCCGGGCCCCGGAGTGTCTCAAGGCCAGTAGTGCTCAAGGATTGGCTACACCTCTGGGGAGGCCCTCGCTGTGGAGGAACCGGTGGTCAGGATGGATGACCTGGAGGAACCAGGCATCAGAACCCGCTGTTGTGCCATGAAGGCAGACATACTGTGCTCCAAAGCTGTCATCCTGGCCTCTATGCCCGATGGCTCTGCAACCACTGGCATGGGTACTGAGGGCTTTGATCCCGGTGCCGTCGAGGGGGTGTCCTCAACAAGGATAACCTAACAGGACTGAGGCAATCCAACACCAGTTTCTATCGCCAGGGCAGCTTAGAGGGCCATTCCCGGCCATCACCCTTTGCCTCGCGTCAAGGGCTCCAAGGCTGTGTGACATGGGACTTCCCCATGATCCCAGACTTGTCATTGGAGGAAGCCACTGACGTCTTCAGGAATCAGTCCTCACATATGGGTGATGTCAGCACCGAGTCCTCATGGAAGCATCCCACCAGCTTTCAAAGAAAGCCTCTGGGAGATGCTACCATGCATACATGGTCCCCTTCCCGCCCAAGGGTACCATCTTGCTCAGTCAGATGACATAGCTAAAAGATGGCAAAGGAGCAACTCCAAGAGAAGGAGGGAGGGCGGGCTGTGAGGACTGATTCCTGCTGTCCCCGGAGAACACCTGTTACAGGTGAGTAACTAAGCTTTCTCCAGGAACAAGCAGGAAGTAAGTCCTCACATATGGGACTCCCCAGCTACAGGCTACCGAAAGCTCATAGCAAAAATAGGGGTTCCCTCATGGAAGGACAAGCAGTAGCAAATGAGTCCCGGTCCACAGACCACAGTAGGACCCTTGTGTCCGATGAAACCAGCACTCCGGTAGCCTTAACACAGAGGGTAGGAGTTGCCTAGACCCCAAAAAGGTTAGAGCTCAGCCTGGCCAAAGGCACTGTCCCATTGGGACTCCCTTTCCAGACAGTAATGGGCTGCGAAGGTATGGACTGAAGACCAGGTGGTGCGGCCCAGATGTCCATCATCGGGATGGAGCGTAAGTTTGCCACTGAAGCCGCCATGGCCCTGACAGTGCGCTGTGATGCAACCTTCCAGCGGGAGCCTCGCCTGCTCGAAGAGAAGGCAATACAGTCTGCCACCCAGGTGGACAATGCATGTTTGGTCACCACCTCCCCCAGCCTACTGGAATCGTAGGAGATGAAAAGCTGGGAAGCTTTACGGTGGCCCTGAGTGCGATGGATATAGGACAAGGCCCTCTTACACAGTCCAGGGTGTGAAGGAGCTGCCTCCGCTAGACTGGAGTGAGATCTTGTAAAGGTGGTGGGAGCACCACCTTCCTGGTTGAGATGGAAGGGCGACACCACCTTTGGCAGGAATTTGGGATGCATGTGAAGCACACTATTCTTGTAGAACCTGGTATAGGGGGCCTCCGCCACAAGGGCCTGAAGCTCACTAACTCTGCAGGCGGAGGTGAGTGCAACCAGGAAAACTACCTTCCAAGAGAGGTAGCAAAGGTGGCAGGTAGCCAGAGACGCGAAGGGTGGGCAACTGAGCTCCTCAACACTATGTTGAGGTCCCATTCGGTTGCCAGAGGGCGAACTGGGGGCTTTGATAAGAGCATGCCTCGAAGGAAACGGGTCACCAATGGTTGGACAGAGAGGGGCTTACCATCCACTAGATGGTGGTGCGCCACCAGGGCACTAAGGTGCACTTGGACGGAGTTAGACTTGAGCCTGGACAGAAAGATGGAGAAGGTACTGTAGCATCAGAGCCACGGGGCAGGAGAATGGTGTATTGAACACGGCGCTAATCCTAACAGAGAACCTGCACCATTTAAAGGGCATAAGCCTTCCTAGTAGAGGCCTTGCGAGAGGCCAGCAGAATGTCCTCCACCTCAACCGGAAGGTTGAAAGGGGCCAGTCACCCTCTCAGTAGCCACGCTGTCAGCGACAGGGAACCAGGTTGGGATGCAGTAGGGATCCCCCCTTCTGAGACGGGAGTCCCACAGCAGTCCCCAGGGGGATGTGGGCCTCCATCAGCTGTAGAAGCAGAGGGAACCACGGTTGCCTGGGCTAATGAGGAGCTATCAGGATGAGCGAGGCCCCATCACGGAGGGTCCTGTAGAAGGTCTTGGTGATCAGCAGCATCGGAGGGACAGCATACATAAGGCCTCCCGACCATAAGACTAGGAGCGCGTCTGCTGCCACCCTAGAGGGGTGGGGCTGCCGGGAGAAGAAATGGGTCAACTGAAAGTTGTCCAGGCTGGCGAATAGGTACGCCACGGGTTCCCTCCAGAGCCAGAAAAGCAGATCGGCTATCCTGGGGTCCAGCTGCCACTCGTGCAGCTGGAGAATTCTGCTGAGTGTCAGCCAGTAGGTTGTCCTGGCCTGGCAGGTACACTGCCCGCAGGATGATACCCTGCTGTATTACATACGAGCAGAGGACCAGCGCCTCGTGACAGAGGGCACGAGACCCTGTGCCCCTCTGTTCACATAGAACATCGCCACCTGGTTGTCTGTCTGGACCAGCACTGGCTGTGATGCAAGTGGTGACGGAAGACCCTCAGGGATAGGTATATGGCCCGGAGCTCCAGCAGGTTGATCTGCTGGATGCTCTTCTCTGGTGCGTCAGTTGGCGGGTCACAGAGACTGTCTTGGAGGTGGCCCGTGGCTTGAGACCACTGATCCCGGAGAAACCACTGCGTCACTTTCATGTGGAGGCGAGCGTCTGGGGTGACGGACTGTGGAGGCCATGTGCCCGAGGAGGCATAGAAGCAGCCAGGTGGGCACCGAGGGATGGTACTGTACGTCCTGAGCTAGAGACGATCGGCTCAGTCCCTGGGCAAGAAAGCTCTCGACTGGAGAGTGTCGATCATTGCCCTAATGAATGCCACACACTGTGCCGGGAAGAGGTGAGACTTGGGATAGTTTATGACAAAGCTTAAGTGTTGCAGAACCTGGATGGTGCGTGCGGTGGCCTGCTGCACCTCTGAGGCTGTGCCGCCTATGAGCCAGTCGTCCAGGTAGGGAAAGATTAAGACCCCCTGGAGCAGGAGAAAGGCAGCTACGACGGCCAGCATTTTGTGAAGACTCTTGGGGCAGAGGCTACACCAAAGCGGAGGACCCTGTATTGAAAGTGCCTGCCTCCCACCACGAAGCGCAGGTACTGCCTGTGGTTGGGGTGGATGAGGATGTGAGTATAAGCATCCTTGAGGTCTAAGGAGCATAGCCAGTCTCTCTGCTGGAAGTATGGCAGCAATGTTCCAAGGGAGAGCATCTTCAACTTCTCCCTCAGCAGGAATTTGTTAAGGTTGCGCGGGTCAAGGATGGGCCTTAGGGCCCCCCCCCAGTCCTCTTTGGCACGAGGAAGTACCTGGAGTAGGACCTCTGCCATTGAGGTGATGGGGCACCGGTTCCTTCACTTTATCCTTGAGAAGACCTGCCAACTCCTTCAGGTGGTGGTCCCGGTGGAGGGGAGACCTAAGGGTTCTCCCAGGAAATAAGGGAGAGGTGTCAGTCAGGTGGAGGAGGCAACCCTCCCTGACTACCCTTAGTGCCCAGGAATTGGTGGTGATGGTCATCTCTGAGCATAAAGGGCCAGACGTTCCCCTGTGGGCTGATCTCCTTGAGGTAGATAGGCTATGCTCAAGGAGTCAAAAACTCCCCCCTGGCTGGGCTGGAGCTAGTAGACACCCAGTCCAAATGCGTGGTTTAACAGGAAGGATTACTTTATTAAAATTCTGAAAACTTGACAGCATTAAGCCCAAATAGCCCGACACAGGCCGTGTTTCTATTTCACTTCATCAGGGGTTTCGGGCATGCTAAATTCATAAATACACAAACGTACGTTATAAAAACCGGGTAAGGTTTGCCTTAGAGGGTTTGCCTCTCTCACTTGGTTTGCAGCTTGTCGTGCTGTGAGGGCTTGCGTGCATCAGTGATGCTGAGAGCTAAACTATCGGTAGTTTAACTACTGGCAGGGTCTCCCAAGATGGACAGGTCTCAGCTGAGGTGCCAGACGAAGACAAACCACCCATCTGGGCAGCAGCAGAATGGGATAGTGTTGACGGCGGAGGATCACATTTCTGTGACAACGGCAACAACACCAAACTTAAACTGCGCGGAAGGAAGGCCCGGCAATCTACTTCTGTATCTTGCCATGAAAACCCAATGGATAGTTACAACAAAACAAATTGTGCTATGGTGCTGGAAGATGAGACTCCCAGGTCGGAAGGCACTCAACTAGCTACTGGGGAAGAGCTGAAGACTTTTCAGAGTAAAGCCAGCATTTATGATGTGGTTGGATCAAAGCCCTCGGGAAGTCTGACTGCTGATGTAGCTGCGCATGAAATGAGAGTCAGAAGCTGTAAAGATGTCTTACACATTGGAACATGGAACGTACAAAGCATGAACCAAGGGAAGTTGGAGGTGGTCAAGAATGAAATGGAACGTGTACAACTTGATCTGTTGGGTGTCAGCGAACTGAAATGGACTGGCATCGGGCACTTTGCATCAGATGATCACATGGTCTACTATGCTGGAAATGAAAGACAAAGAAGAAATGGTGTTGCATTTATAATAAAGAAGAAACTTGCAAGAACTGTAATGAAATACAATGCAGTCAGCGAACGCTTAATCTCTATTCGTCTACGAGGATTGCCTATCAACACAACTATAATTCAAGTATATGCCCCAACAACAGCTGCAGAAGAGAATGAAATTGAAGAGTTCTATGAACAAGTACAAGCTGAAATTGACAGAACATGCAAACAGGATATCCTGATAGTCATGGGTGACTGGAACGCAAAAGTTGGCAACAAAGAAGGCGGCAAAGTAGTTGGAAAATATGGACTTGGCAACAGAAATGAAGCTGGTGAAAGATTGATAGAATTCTGCAAGACCAATGATCTATTCATCTCAAACACCTTCTTCCAGCAACACAAGCGACGACTGTACACATGGACTTCACCCAATGGATTGTATAAAAATCAAATTGACTACATCTGTGGAAGTCAACGATGGAAAAGCTCTGTAACATCAACAAAGACAAAACCTGGAGCTGACTGTGGTACAGATCATCAACTACTAGTATGCAAACTCAAGCTAAAGTTGAAAAAGAGCAAACCACTCATGAATGCACCAAAATATGACCTTGAGAATATACCACTGGAATTTAAAGACTGCCTGCAAAATCGATTTGCTGCTTTAGATACAAATGACAGAGCTCCGGAAGAGTTATGGAATGACATCAAGAAGGTTGTGCTGGAAGAAAGCGAGAAGTCTCTACAAAAGGTTAAAAAGCAAAAACGGCCAAAATGGATGACGGAAGAAACTCTGAAAATTGCCCAGAAACGCAGAGAAGCTAAAGCCAGAGGAGAAAGAAAAACAATCGCAGAACTCAACAGAGATTTCCAACGTGCAGCAAGACAGGACAAGGAAAAGTACTACAATGACACTTGCAAGGAAATAGAAGCAGAAACTATTAGAGGAAGAACAAGATCGGCTTTCCTAAAGCTGCGAGAGTTAAAGAAAAAGTTCCAGCCTCGAATTGGAATGTTACAAGATGCTCAAGGTTCTATGTTGAATGATGCTGAGAAGATCAAGAAAAGGTGGAAGGAATATAGAGAGCTTTTATATGATAAAGATCAAGTGGACCAACAGCCGTTTCAACCTATACCTTATGATCAGGAACCATTGGTGATGAAAGAAGAAGTTGAAGCAGCATTGAAAGCCTTATCAAAGAACAAAGCACCAGGCATTGATAGCATTCCCATAGAAGTATTGCAGCAATCTGATGCAGCTGTTACCGTACTTACAAGGCTCTGCCAAGAAATATGGAAGACATCATGGCCAACTGACTGGAAAAGATCTGTGTTTATACCAATACTAAAGAAAGGTGATCCAACTGACTGTGGAAATTATCGCACAATCGCTCTGATCCCACATGCCAGCAAGATTCTACTGAAGATTATTCAAAAGAGACTACAGCCATACCTAGAACAAGAACTACCTGAAGTGCAAGCAGGGTTCAGGAAAGGGCGAGGAACGAGAGACATCATTGCGGATGTGAGATGGATCCTTGAAAAGACTAAAGAATACCAAAAGGATATCTATTTGTGCTTTATCGACTATAGCAAGGCTTTTGACTGTGTAAACCATGAGAAACTCTGGGCCACATTAAGAAGCATGGGTATACCAGAACACCTGATCGTTCTCTTGCGTAATCTGTACATTGATCAAGAAGCAACAGTTCGAACGGAACAAGGAGAAACAGAATGGTTTAAAATAAGCAAAGGTGTAAGACAAGGCTGCATACTTTCCCCCTACCTGTTTAATTTATATGCAGAACAAATCATCAGAGAAGCAGGACTGTATGAAGACAACAGAGGTGTGAAGATTGGTGGAAGACTCATCAACAACCTTCGCTATGCTGATGATACCACATTACTGGCTGAAAGTGAAGATGATCTGAAACATTTGCTTCTCACAATCAAAGAACATAGTCTCAAAATGGGCCTGCACCTTAATGTAAAGAAGACAAAGATCATGACAACTGGCATAATCAACAGGTTCATCGTTGAAGGAGAAGAAATTGAAATTGTGAACAACTTTAACCTACTTGGATCAACTATCAATAAAGAAGCAACAAGCAGTCAAGAAATCAGACGACGCATTGCTCTTGGCAGAATGGCTATGAAAGACCTAGATAAGATTCTCTCCATACAAAGATTCGACTTGTTCAAGCCATGGTATTTTCAATAACATCATATGGATGTGAAAGCTGGACAGTGAAAAAGACAGACAGGAAGAAAATTGATGCCTTTGAAGTATGGTGCTGGCGGCGAATACTGTGTATACCATGGACTGCCCGAAGAACAAACCAGTTGGTATTAGAGGAGATCAAACCTAAGCTTTCTTTAGAAGCTCAGATGACAAGACTTTGACTTTCATACTTCGGACACATCATGCGAAGAGAGAGATCATTAGAGAAAGACATCATGCTTGGCAAGATAGAAGGTCAACGCAAAAGAGGAAGGCCAGCAGCTATGGGTACCAGTCTGTCATCAATGAGCCGCCTGACTGAAGACCGAACACAATTTAGGATAGCTATCCAGAGGGTCGCCATGAGTCGACTCCGACTCGACGGCACTTAACAACAACAACAAGGTTTGCCTCTTTGCAGATGATACCAAAATCTGCAATAGAGTAGACACCCAGGAAGGTGTAGATAACATGAGGAGGGATCTAGCTAAGCTTGAAGAATGGTCTAGAATTTGGCAGCTGGGATTTAATGTTAAAAAATGTAAGGTCATGCATTTGGGCTGCAGCAATCCAAGGGAGCAATACAGTATAGGAGGTGAAGTACTTTTGTCCACTAAAGAAGAGCAGGACCTAGGCATGGTTTTGTCTGATGAGCTTAAAGTAGCTAAACAGGTAGAAAAGGCGACGGCAAAAGCTAGAAGGATGCTTGGGTGCATACGGAGAGGAATGGCTAGCAGAAAAAAGGAGGTGATAATGCCTCTGTATAAGTCTTTGGTGCGACCTCATTTGGAGTATGGTGTGCAATTCTGGAGACCGCACCTTCAAAAGGATGTGAACAGGATGGAGTCGGTGCAGAGGGTGGCTACTAAAATGATTAATGGGCTTCATTATAAAGCATATGAGGACAGACTTAAGGATCTTAATATGTACACCTTAGAGGAAAGGCGGGATAGAGGTGATATGGATTGAGATGTTTAAATACCTCCGTGGCATAAATGTTCAGGGAGAGAGCCTCTTTCAATTGAAAGCAAGTTCTGCTACGAGGGGACATGGGATGAGGGTGAAGGGAGATAGATTCAGGAGTGATATGCAGAAATATTTCTTTACAGAAAGAGTAGTGGATCCATGGAATAGTCTCCCAGTGGAGGTGGTAGAGATGAGGACAGTAACTGAATTCAAAAAAGCATGGGACCAACACAGAGGATCTCGAAAGGTAAAAAGTGGACTGTTGTAGTTGTTGTTATGGAAGGACAGACTAGATAGGCCATGTGGTCTTTTTCTGTCATCATGTTTCTATAAATGGAAAAGAATTATAGAACTCCAAGTTATACAATCATATCAGTCTCGTTTACATATACAGATACTAAAATAAAAAAATCACATACAAATGATAAAATAAAAGCATATGAATTATACTAAAAAGCCATTAAAAACATGCACATACCTTAAACATAAAATAAAATGAACATTCTCAATAAATAAAAGATGAACTGTAAACATATGAAAGGGTGTGTAAACATCACCTCTTCTATATCTCTATACCTTAGTTGTTAAGAGTCAATTTGGTTGGTCTGTACACTAAAAAAGGAAGAAGAGGAGATTACATCATCACACTAGTGATCAAACAGGAGCAGGAGTGAGTATCTAAAATGATCCAGTTGTCTATGAGTGAAACTTAAAACACTTTTAGTACCTTCATCTTAAACTATTAAACCCCTACACTTTCTCATTGTAGGATTAAAAAGCTAAAGTTAATAGTGATATCATAACAGGGGGTTATTTAAAAATTACAATAGAATTTAGACAAACTATATCTAACATTTAGAATTATAAATAATTAAAAACTAATTGTACCAGCATTACTTCATAAAGGGAACCATCCCTTTCACCGTCTGTTCAAAAATCTTTGAACGTCCGAGATAATCATATATCTACTCTCATGTTGAGATTTCGCAAGTCTAGGATGGGCCTGAGGCCTCCTGTCCTTTTTGGTACCAGAAAGTACCTGGAATAGAAGCCTCGTCCTATCAGATGGTGAGGCACCGGTTCCACCGCCTGCTCCTGTAGAAGACTTGCCAACTCCTGAGGGAGGAGGTTCCTGTGCAGAGGAAGTCTTGGAGGCTCCCCTGGAAAGTAGGAGGGAGGTAACTGGTGGAAGTGGAGCAAGTAGCCCTTTTGGACTATGCTCAGTACCCAGGTATCCCCTGTTATAGCCCACTATCTGTGGGCGTACAGTGTCAGCGGGCCTCCTGTGCTGAGAGGAGTCAGCTGAGAAGGAGAGGTTAATGCAGTGGGAGCCAAAACCCCGCTCCCTGCTGTGCAGGAGCCGGAGCTGGCGGCTTGGGGGTTTTCTGCCTATGGGGCCCATGTCCCTGCCCCTTGGCCTGCTGACCCCGTTGGGGAGCTGTAGAGGCCTGGAATTGAGGGTAGGATTTGTAGGCAGAGGCCTTCCTCGGGTAAAAGGGCTTTTTCCCCGAGCCCTTCTGAGAAGGGGCAAGTCTTCCTGGACAGCCTTGTCCTGGAGAGAGTCTCAGTCTCGATTTCTGCAGCCTTTTCAGCCATGGGCTTGCCAAAGAGGTTCTCACCCTGGCAAGGGACATCGACCAACTTGTCCTGGACCTATGGCTCGAGGTCCGATGACTGTAGCCAGGCCTGACAGCGTGCACCGATGCCGGCCGCTGCTACTCAGACCGAAGCCTTGAAGCCATCATAGGCTGCTCGAGATATAAACTTCGAGCACTCTCGAATCCCCGAAGACAAAGCCTTGAACCTCTGCAAAGGTTCCTCGGAGAAGCCAGCAGAGAACCCGGCAAGCCAGCATAGAGCCCTGGAAGCACTTTCTACCAAGGGCATCCAGGTTCCGGGCCTCTCTGCCGAGGGGCACCAAGAAGTGCATCTTCTGACTCTTCAGACGATGCATGGCCAATTCCACAACCATGGAGTGGTGCAGTAGCTGTGCCTTCTGGAACCCAGGGCTCTTACGGACACAATAAATGGAATCGACCCGTTTGCTGAGAACCGGCACCGAGGCCAGTGCCTCCCACATGCGGAAGAGCAGCCGTTCCAGCATCGGAGGAATCGGTACAGTAAAGGCCTCCTTCGGTGGAGAGCCATACTGGAGGGCCTTGAGCTCATCGGCTCGAGGCTCCTCCTCGGGATCCACGGGGAAGGCCAAGGACTTGGGCATGTCCCTCACGAAGTCCGAGAACTGGGTATCCTCCGGGAGGGACCTTCTGAGGCTCAGACTCCAGTGAGTCCGATGGGACGCACCGGGTCTGGAAAGTGTCCGGGGACTCCTCATCCTCCGTCTCCCACTCCGACCCCTCCGAGGAGGAATTGAGTGGCTCCGGTCGGGCGGGCACCGATGCCATCCGCCCAGACACCAAGGGTACCGGCATCGACGACCTCGGCCCCATACGGGAGGCTGAGGGAGACCTTGGCCGAGGATCGACTTGAGACTGCACTGACTCGAGGATCGGCTCGGCCTCTGTGGTCGACTTGGACATCGAGGTCCCGGTGGTCGGGGCAGATGCACCAGTCAGACCGGCGATCAACACCCGCTGCTGTTCCATGAAGGCAGCCAAGCTGCTCTCCAAGGCCGTCAACCTGAGTCAGAGCTCAGGAGACTCAGCAGCCCCCGACTCGGCCCCCGACGGCAGCTCCCCTGGAGGAGAGTCCATGAGGACAACAGCACTCGTGTGACTCGGGGACTCCGGCTCCACACGAGGCAATTTGGCAGACCTCTCTGACTCCGAGGACCTGGGACGGTGGTCGGGGCTATGCGACCTGGCCCTCGAGGGACCAAGAGCGTCCACCGATGCCGCCCTCGCGGGTTTCTTCTTCCTTTTGTGTTCCCGTGAAGGAGACCACTGCTCAGAGGAGCCCCGGCGATGCTCGGGGTCGGAGTTCCGAGACGTCGAGGCCTCTGACGAAGTCTGGGCCCGGCCAGACACGGAGTCAGAGAAGATCCTCTCGTTGATGTTGACGGCTCCTCAGCGCCTTAGAGGACATTTTGCCACACAGGCCACAGATCGGTCATGATCGGGCCCGAGGCACTTGAGGCAGCAGTTGTGTGTGTCGGTGAGAGACATCAGTTTCTTACACCAATCACACTTCTTGAACCTGCTGGCAGCCATTGGGGGAAAAAGGGCCCCTGCGAGGTCAAAAGACCGGGCTGCCAGTGAAAAAGAAAAAAAAAAAAAAAGCATGAACGCTAGTCTCAAAGGACAAAAACCGAAAAAGTAGCTCCGGGCTTGATACTGGTGTACCATGCTCAGGTGGGAAGGGGAACTGGTGTCGAACCGGCAAAAAAACACAAATCTTCGAAGGAAAAAAATCAACTTTTAACCGGGTGACTAAGACACACGTCCATCGGGCTCCGTGGAAGAAAAAGAAGACTGAGCAAGATGGCACCCTTGGGTGGGAAGGGGACCGCAAATGCGCACTGCATTCCCAAAGACTTTTTTTGAAAGCTGGGGAAATGCTCCGCATGGGGGCTCCATTGGCGCCGACGTCACCCATATGTGAAGACTGACTTCCTGCTTGGTCCTGGAGAATCAGCCGACCCAGCAAAATGCTCTATCTGGATAAAGCACTTGCCATACTAGAGGCCATGGCAGGAACATGTACACAAGAGGCTTTTGAAGCAATGGCTGAATTGGGGTATAGATGACCTGGACACACTGCTCCTTGCATCGACTTAACCTCTTCACTAGGACACTGGCATGTGTTGCCATCATTTCCATCCAGGGTCTACCCCACTAGTCTAGGATCCACTTGAATGCAGATGGTGCTAGCTCCCACTTCCCCAGATAAAGGATGTAACTACTGAGAAAGTCTACATCAACACTGTTTGTGCCTGCAATGTGCTGCGCCAAGAGGGCTAGAAGATTTTGTTCCATCCATGGGAAATAAGAGGGCCATCTCCCACACACTTGGTGCTGCCCTGGTTGATGACATATGTGACCTGTTGTAGCATTGTCTGAACACCTGAACGGCTCAACTTGTAACCAGATAGTGGAGATGCCAGAGGACTAGACAAATGGCATTGTACTTCTAGGCGAGTGCTGGGCTAAGCGGCCTTATCCCTGTACCAGATGACACTTGCAGTGAGTCCCCAAGTTGAACAGACTGGCAAACAACATTAAGATAAGCCACCAAGGATCATACAGAGGCATTCCCTTGTTCAAACTGGTGGGCTGGGATCACCAAATCACTAATAATCATTTGTATAGTTCTACAAGGCATACATAGTGCTGTACATATAGTTGCAAGACAGTCCCTGCTCATCAGAGCTTACAATCTAATCAAGATGAAAAAAACACTGCAGAACTGGGGACTCGAGTATGGCAAGATACTCATAAGTAGGGACAGGAGAACGAGGAGCATCAGGATCCAAAAGCAGCTTCAAAGAGGTGGGTCTTCAGCCTGGACTTGAATAGAGCCAGAGAAGGAGCCCGACACACTGACTCAGGTAGTTTGTTTCAGACATATGGAGCCACAAGGTGGAATGAAGTCTGGAGTTGGCAGAGGCAGAGAAGGGCACAGATAAAAGGGATCTGCCAGAGGAGCAGAGCTAATGAGGAGGAGTGCAGTGTGAGATGAGAGGAAAGGTAATGAGGAGCCGCAGAATGAATGTGCTTATAGGCAAGTAGAAGTTTGAACTGGATGTGGAAACTGATAGGGAACCAGTAAAGAGAGACTTAAGAGGGATTACATGACATAGCGACACTGGCTAAGATAAACCATGCAGCTGAGTTTTGAACAGATTAAAGGGGAAAAAGATGATTCAGAGGGAGACCAGTGATGAAGCAGGTTACAATAGTCAAGACAGGTCACAAGTGAGTGGATGAGAATCTTAGTAGTGTGTGTAAAAAGGAAGGGACGCTACAGAGAAAGAAGCAGCAGGTTTTAGCTATCTGTTGGATGTGCGCAGAGGAAGAGTAGAGTCAAAGATGACCCAAAGGCTGCGAGCTGAGGAAACAGTGTAGTGTTATCCATAGAAACAGAGAAGGGAGGAAGGTGTGTTTAGGGAGAAAGATAAGGAGCTCAGTTTTGGCCATGTTCAGTTTCAGATGGCACTGAGACAACCAGGCAGCAATGTCTGATAAGCAGGCAGAGATACAGGCCCGGATTCCTGGAGATATTTCAGGCGTAGAAAGGTAGATCCGAGTCATCAGTATAAAGATGGTACTGAGAACCATGGGAGGAAATATATACACGCACCAAGGGACTGAATGGAGAGAACAGAAGTCCCAAGACAGAGCCCTGAGATACACCAACTGAAAGCAGGATGGCCAGAGGGAGGATCCACCAGAACACACTAAAAGTGCGATGGGAGAGAAGAAAACTAGGACAGAACAGAGCCCCTAAATCAAAGCGAGGGCAGGGTATGGAGGAGAAGGTGGTAATCAACAGTATAAAAGGCAGCAGAAATGTTAAGGATGAGAAATGAGTAGAAGCCTTTGGATCTGGTGAGGAACAAGTCACTGGAGACTTTGGCAAGAGCTGTTTCTGTATAATGTAGAGAATGAAAGATTATCGTGGATCCAGAAGGGCTCGAGAGGAAAAAGTCAAGACAGTGGCAGTGAACCACTAGTTCAAGCAGCTTTGAAGCAAAGGGAGGAGAGAGAGGGGCCGATAATTGGAAGGACAGGTAGGATCTAGTGAAAGCTTTTTGAGGAGGGGTGTAACTACAGCATGTTTGAAGGTCACAGGAACACTTGCAGTGGAAAGTGATAGGTTAAGGATACGATAGATGGAAGGGACGACAGTAGAAGAGATAAAGCTTAGTAGAAGGGTGGGAATGGAATCAGAAGAGCAGGTAGTCAGTTTGGAGGAGGAGGAGAGAAGATTTGCAGTTTCCTTAGTGATTTCAGAAAAGAAATAAAGGGTTACCGAAGGTGAGGGAAGGATTTGAGATGAAGAGGGAGAAAGATGAGGTGGAGGTGACTGCAGAGAATTCAAGGCTAATCTTTTGGACTTTGTCATGGAAATAGCATAGTTACTCACCTGTAACAGGTGATCTCCGGGAACAGCAGGAATTTAGTCTTCACATATGGGTATCATCGGTACCGACGGAGCCTGCACGGGAATGCTCCCCAGCGTCCAATTAGAAAGCTTTTGGGAGCATCCCACAGCGCCTGCGTGCTGCCTTCCCGCCTTTCCCAATTGCCTCTCTCCAGTTGAGTTTAAAGCTGAGACAAAGAGAGAGAGAGGGAAAGAGAAAGAGATACAACTCCTAGGGGAGGTGGGCAGGTTGTGAAGACTAAATTCCTGCTGTTCCCGGAGATCACCTGTTACAGGAGAGTAACTATGCTATCTCCAGGAACAAGCAGGAATGTAGTCGTCACATATGGGGACTCCCTAGCTTTAGATGCCAGGGAGAGACCCCAGAAGCTGTGAAAGGGCTCCACTTCCCCCCATGGATCTCTGGCATCTAACCAGGGATGGTGGGTAGGAGTTGATTAGGTATGGAACAGGTGTTGAACAGCCTGACCAAACAAAGCATCCCGGCGGGAGACCTTGTCCAAGCAGTAATGGACTGTGAAGGTATGAACTGCGGCCCAAGTGGCTACTTGACAGATGTCGTCGATAGACACAGAGTGCAGATGAGCCATTGAGGCTGCCATGGCTCTCACATTGTGAGCTGTGACATGGCCCTCCAGAGGAAGATTCTTACTCTGATAGGCAAAAGAAATACACTGAGCAATCCAGTTGGACAGTGTTCTCTTGGAGACTGGAAGTCCCAAATGAGAAGGATCAAAAGCAACAGAGTCGAGAGGACTTTCTATGTTGCTGTGTTCTTTGCAAGTAAAAGGCTAAAGCTCTTTTACAGTCTAAAGTATGAAGATTCCTTTCTGCATTAGATGCATGAGGTCTTGGAAAAAACACAGGCAGACAGACCGCTTGGTTTAGATGAAAAGGCGAGAACACCTTTGGCATAAAAAGTGTGGATGAGTCCTAAGGACTACCTTGTCATGATGGAACCTTGTATAAGGTGGATCAGCTACTAGTGCCTGCAACTCACTGATGTGGCGTGCTGATGTGATTGCAATGAGAAAGATAACCTTCCAAGAAAGGAATTTCAATAAGGTAGTAGCTAAGGGTTTGAAAGGTGGCTTCATAAGCTGACCAAGAACCAGGTTTAAATCCCATGCCACCGGTGGTGGCCTAATGGGAGGCTTAGTTAGAAGGCCTCTCAAATCTTGCTATAAGAGGATGGGAGGAAATAGGTTGTCCATTTAGAGGCTTGAAAGAAGCTGCAATAGCACTCAAATGGACTCTTACTGAGTTAGTTTTAAGTCCTGCATTGGATAAATGGAGAGAGAATGTAAATAAATAAAATAAATAAAGATACTCCAGTAATGATTACAGAGGTATTGCAAGGGGGTAAGACCCTTCTGTGAACACCATATGGTAAACCTTTTCCACTTGAAAGCATAAGAGCGTCTTGTGGAAGGCTTCCTGGAAGCATAAAGGATATCCTTTACTTGCTGAGGGAGGTTAACATCATGGAGATCTAGGCCTTCAGCAACCAAGCCCTGAGATGCAGAGACTGGGGTTTGGGATGCCATAACATTCCGTCCTCCTGTGACAGGAGATCTGGAGCAGATCCTAACTCCAGGGAGGGAGCTTGAGAGAGATGTAGAAGCAGAGGGTACCACACTTCCCGTGGCCAATGTGGAGCTATGAGAATCATACGGCTTCTGTCTCTCTGAAGCTTGAACAGGGTTTTGGGAATTAGGGGAATGGGTGGAAAGGCATAAACGAAGTCTTGACCCCGGTGAAGGAGGAAAGCATCCCAGGCCTGAGAGCCCTGAGCCGGAATTCTGGAACAGAACCGGGGAAGTTTGACATTCAAAAGGACTTGCAAAGAGGTCTATGTCCGGGGTTCCCCAAATTTGAAAAATCTTGGCCACCTGGTCTGCATGTAGAGACCATTCGTATGAAAACAGAACTCGACTGAGTCTGTCTGCCCAAGAGTTTTGTATACCTGGAAGATACATGCCAGGAGATGAATCTGATGCTCTCTGGCGAGGGCCCATAGTTGCAAAGCGACAGAGAGCCTGTTCCTCCCTGCTTGTTCACGTAGAACATGGCTACTTGATTGTCTGTATAACTGAGGACTGTCTTGTAGCTGAGCAGGGTGTGGAACACTCGAAGAGCAAGGAAGATTGCTCTGAGTTCTAAGAGATTGATATGTAGATGAGTCTCCTGTGGAGTCCAAGTGCCTTGGGTGGAGAGGTCTTCTAGATGAGCTCGCCAACCCATTGGTGAAGCATCTGTTGTGAGAGTTGCCTGGGGTAAGGGTTGTTGAAATGGGGACCCCAGCAACAGGTTCTGAGTGGACTGACACCATTGGAGAGACAAAATAAGGCGATTTGTGTTTGCTATTTTGTCTGCCAGGCACCCTGATGCCTGGATCCATTGAGGGGATAAAGTCCACTGGGCTGCTCTCATATGGAGGCGAGCATAAGGAACCACATGCACTGTAGATGCCATGTGGCCTAGTAGTTGTAACATTTCTCGGGCAGTGAGATGAGGCTTTAGCACTGCTTGAGAAGCTAACTGCACCATGCGAAGGCAACGGGTCTGAGGAAGATAGGCCCTTGCTTTTCTGGTATCCAGCAAAGCTCCTATGAACTCTAGAGACTGAGTGGGAGTTAGACTGGATTTTGGGATGTTTATGACCAGACCCAAATACTGGAGGATACGCATTGTGCAAGATAGAGAAATCCTGGCCTCTGACTCTGATGGGGCTCGAATGAGCCAATCGTCTAAGTAGGGGAAGACTAATATTCCTAGAGTGCGGAGAAATGCTGCTACCACAGCCATGCACTTTGTAAACACTCTTGGTGCTGAGGCCAGGCCGAAAGGAAGCACCCTGTATTGGTAGTACTTTCCTTGAAAAAGGAACCAAAGGAACTTTCTGTGAGTTGGATGGATGAGAAAGAGTAGTTACTCACCTGTAACAGGTGTTCTCCAGGAGCAGCAGGAATCAGTCCTCACATATGGGTGACATCGACGTCGATGGAGCCCTTGCGGAGCATTTCCCCAGCTTTCTATGAAAGCCTTTGGGAATACTGCACGCATGCGCGGTCCCCTTCCCGCCTAAAGGTGCCATCTTGCTCAGTCTGACGACATAGCTAAAAAACAGCACACAAAATGTAAAAATAAACTATGTACAACTGCAACTCCCAAGGGAGGAGGGAGGGTTGTAAGGACTGATTCCTGCTGCTCCTGGAGAACACCTGTTACAGGTGAGTAAGTACTCTTTCTCCAGGACCAAGCAGGAAGTCAGTCCTCACATATGGGTGACTCCCTAGCTCTGGGCTACCAGGAACCCAGGCTGAACAAGAGAACTCCCTCTAGTCCCAGCATCAAAGAAAGGCTTTTCACTGAAAGAAAGGCTTTTCACTAAAAGAACCTCCACCGGTAGCCCAACGGAGGACTGGAGGGCAGGCGTTGCCTAAACCTCAAAGAGATTCCGGAGTACTGCCTGGCCAAAAGCACTGTCCCTACGTGACTCCTTCTCCAGGCAGTAATGGGCCGCAAAGGTCTGGCTTAAGGACCAAGTTGTAGCCCTGCAGATGTCTTTAGCCACTGTTTATATCTTACAATTGTACTACTTGCTACAAAAGTATCAACCTCAACTAAATTAACAAAAATATTTAACTGCTACTTCTTGCCTTGCAATTGTATTAGTCTCAACTGCTGCCGCTTCTCACCCCTATTCTCCACTTACTCCACACCCCTTATTCCAGACTGCCTTCTTATTCCTCTTCCCTCCCAAATATGGCTACTCCCAAATCATGCTCATCCACTCTGTGGCTTGCCCTCAGCTTACTTTACCTCTTTTTGCTTACCCTCCCCTATGTGCTCACTTTAATCCATAGCACCCCCATTCCAATTATCTACTCCCACAGGCACCTATATTCCATACCACCTCTCTCTTACACCCTTCATAACCCCCATGCAAACTACCGTCCATGCAAACTTAAGGCCATTCCTATAAACTCAAACCTTAAACCCTACTCCTCATCTGAGCTCCCTCTTCCCCCCCTTAAATGTGCCCTACTCAATGCCCGTTCAGCTAGGAACAAAATCCCCTTACTTGCGGACCTTATTACTGATCACAACCTCGATATTCTTTGCCTCACTGAAACCTGATTTCAAGACTCAGACAGTCCTAACAAATCAACTATGCCCTAAAGAATTTTCTATCAATATATGTAACAGACTACATGGAAGAGGAGGTGGTGTAGCTATTATCTCTAGATCTAACTTACAATTCTCCTCTGTGGAATCCACCTCCACCTCAGGAATGGACACTATTACTGTCTCTAATTCCATGCTTTCCCTGCACTTGCTATACCGTGCCCCCCAGACTGACTCATCTGATCTCTCCACGATCCTAGACACAGCCTGCTCTCCTCAACCTACCTCACGCCCGCTAATTATCTTAGGAGATCTAAACCTGCACTCCATATCCTCACTCCAATCATCCTCCTTCCTTCAAGCAATGAAGTCACTTAACTTTACTCAAATACTCCAGCTCCCTACTCATTCTAAAGGAAATATCCTTGACCTTATATTTATCCCACAACATCCTCGTCTCAATGATCAGATCCAACACTCCATTCAGCCCATACCCTGGTCTGATCATGCACTCATCCTTTTCTCCGTCCCCTACTCTACCCACAGAAGCCAACCATACAGCCATCTCCAACATACCCGTAAATTCAAGCAATTTAATGCAGCCAACTTCTTGGAGCAAACACTCCCTTCACTTGACCAGCTAGACAACAACCAAAACCAAGAGTCATTCATAGCTAACTGGAATCAAATTTTATCTGCAGCCTCCCTACTCCCTCCCAAGCAACTTCCTCAAAAACACCGAAGAACAACCCCCTGGTTCTCTACAAACCTGAGAAACCTTAAAAGGGATGTCAGACGTCTTGAACGTAAATGGAGACGTACTCAAGACCCCAATATACGTGTCGCCTACACAACCAAACTCCAATCCTACTGCTTAGAAACACTCACTCACGAGAGAATATAATGAGAATATCATCCAGAGCTCTTAATAAACCACGAGAACTCTTCTCTATCACCAAATCCCTAATTAATGAACCTCTACAACATGACCTACCACCAAAAATAACCGCACAAACTATAGCCAACCATCTTACTTCTAAATTCCTCCCACCTTTAACCAATAACCCCCAACCCACTTCTTTCCATGACACCCTAATACATGAGGCAACCCTTCCAAATTCATGGAAGGAGTTTCATACCACCACATTAGCCAATGTAGCAGATGTTATTAAAGAACTGAATGCTTCAACTTCGGCCCTCGACCCTTGTCCTGTCCCCTGGATTAAGTCTACCAGAAGTTCTTTCCCCTTACATCTTAAATATTGTACAAGCCTCTCTTCAGTCAGGCTCCGTTCCACCTTCACTTAAGAGTGCCTCTATCCGTCCAATCCTAAAAGGTATAAAGCTAGACCCCACCTCTCCATCTTCTTACAGACCCATATCTAGTATCCCCTTCCTTGCAAAAATAACCGAGAAACTTGTCCAAATCCAACTTCAAGACTATATTGATGACCACTCCCCCCTTGACTTATTCCAACATGGATTCAAAAAAAATCACGGCGTCGAAACGCTCCTCACATCCTTACTAGATTCCCTGTATGCACACACCCAGAACGCCACCCAAGGATGCCTACTTATTTTCCTAGACTTATCCGCTGCTTTTGACTCCCTACCCCACCATCAACTCCTATACAGACTTCATGATATAGGTCTGAGAGGCACAACCCTAAAATGGTTCCAATCCTACCTAGATGACAGAACCCAACAGGTCCGTATTGGAAGTGATACTTCCCTCCCTTTTACACTAAAACAAGGTGTACCTCAAGGATCCAGTCTATCTGCGTTACTCTTTAATATCTTCCTCCAACCTGTATGCATGATCTTCCAAAATTATGGCATCCAGTATCAAATATATGCAGACGACATGATGTGCTTCACCCCATTTAACCTCTCTAACCCTAATTTCTCTAAACTAAATGAATGTCTATCCAGCCTCAAATCTTGGCTCTCTCAACACAACCTAATAATCAACCGGTCCAAAACTGAGGCACTCCAAGTTTCTCTAACACCTCTTACATCCCCCCCCCCCCCCAACCCTCACCTTTGACGATCTCACACACTATAAAAAACAAGGTGAAATATCTTGGAATCATACTCGATCAGAACTTGTCTTTCTCTGATCAAATAAAGAAAACCACTAACACAGTATACGCTAAGCTACGCACTCTCAGGAACCTCAAACCTCTCCTAAGCCCCGACTCCTTTCGCACTGTCTGTCAGGCCCTTACAACCCCCTCGCTTGACAGCACAGTTACTTACCTGTAACAGGTGATCTCTGGGAACAGCAGGAATTAGTCCTCACTTATGGGTACGTCGGAACCGACAGAGCCTGCGCGGGAAAGCTCCCCAGCTTCCCAGGAAGGAAGCTTTTGGGGTCTCCCACTGCACATGCGCGCTGCCTTCCCACCCAGCTCTCCTCAGTTCGAGTTTATAGCTGAGACAATAGAGAGGAAAGGAAGATAGATAGAAGATACAACTCCTAGGGGAGGTGGGTGGGTTGTGAGGACTAATTCCTGCTGTTCCCAGAGATCACCTGTTACAGGTAAGTAACTGTGCTATCTCCAGGAACAAGCAGGAATAAGTCCTCACTTATGGGGACTCCCTAGCTAAGATGCCTGGGAGATCCCCTTCCAAGGGTTCGCCATCTTCGTATGGATCTCAGGCATCCATCCTGGGAAGGTGGGCAGGAGTTGATCAAGTATGGAACAGGTGTTTGAGGACAACCTGACCAAACAAGGCATCCCGGCGGGAGTCCTTGTCCAAGCAGTAATGGGCTGTGAAGGTATGAACCGAGGCCCATGTGGCGGCTCGACAGATCTGATCTATGGATACAGAGTGAAGATGAGCCATAGAAGTGGCCATGGCTCTCACATTGTGAGCTGTGACATGGCCTTCCAGAGGAATATTTTTACTCTGGTAAGCAAAGGAAATACACTGAGCAATCCAATTGGAAAGTGTACGTTTGGAGACTGGAAGTCCCAAATGAGAAGGATCAAAAGCCACGAAAAGCTGGGAAGACTTTCGATGTGGCTGAGTCCTGTTGAGGTAAAAGGCAAGAGCTCTTTTACAATCTAAAGTATGAAGGTTCCTCTCTGCACTGGATGCATGAGGAGCTGGAAAAAAGACAGGTAGATATACCTCTTGATTAAGATGAAAAGGCGAGACCACTTTGGGCATAAAGTGGGGATTCGTCCTAAGGACCACCTTATCATGATGAAACCTGGTATAAGGTGGATGAGCCACCAAGGCTTTTAGTTCACTGATGCGGCGAGCCGAAGTGACTGCAATAAGGAAAAGGACCTTCCAGGAAAGAAATTTCAAGGAGGTAGAAACCAACGGTTCAAAAGGTGGCTTCATAAGCTGACCCAGAACTAGGTTCAAGTCCCATGCCACCGGAGGAGGTCGGATGGGAGGCTTAGTTAGAGTCAGGCCTCTCATGAACCTTGCAACAAGCGGATGAGAGGAAACAGGTTGTCCATTTATAGATTTTAAGGATGCTGCAATAGCACTCAAATGGACTCTTACTGAATTCGTCTTAAGGCCTGCATTAGAAAGATGCAGGAGATAGTCTAGTAGAGAATTCAAAGGAAGTGCTAGAGGGTCAAGACCCTGTTGAGCACACCAAATGGAAAAGCGTTTCCATTTGAAAGCATAGGAACGCCTCGTGGAGGGTTTCCTAGAGGCATGAAGGATATCTTTCACTGGTTGAGAAAGATTGAAGTCATGAAGGCTTAGGCCTTCAGTAACCAAGCTCTGAGGTGTAGGGACTTGGGGTTTGGGTGCCACAAAGTCCCCTCCTCCTGAGACAGAAGGTCTGGCGCAGCTCCCAGGTCCAGGGAGGGTCCCTGGGAGAAATGCAGAAGTAGAGGGAACCACACTTGGCGTGGCCAGCATGGAGCTATGAGGATCATCGATCCGTGATCCCTCTGGAGTTTGAACAGAGTCTTGGGAATCAAAGGAATGGGTGGAAAGGCATATAGGAATTCCTGACCGCAATGCAGGAGAAAGGCGTCGTTGGCCTGAGCTCCCTGACACGGAGTCCTGGAACAGAACCGGAGAAGTTTGGCATTCCACGGACTTGCAAAGAGGTCTATGTCCGGGGTTCCCCATTCCTGAAAGATTCTGCCTATCTGGTCCATATGTAGGGACCATTCGTGTGGAAGCAGAACTCGACTGAGTCTGTCTGCCCGAGAGTTTTGAACCCCTGGAAGATAGACTGCCAGAAGATGAATTTGATGCTCTCTGGCGAAGGCCCATAATCCGAGAGCTTCGTTGCAAAGCGACAGAGAGCCTGTCCCTCCTTGTTTGTTTACGTAGAACATGGCCACCTGATTGCCTGTCTGAACTAAGATGGTCAGGTTGACAAGGAGGGTATGGAAGACTTTGAGGGCAAAGAAGATTGCTCGCAGTTCCAGGAGGTTGATGTGAAGGGTGGTCTCCTGTGGAGACCAAGTACCCTGAGTGGAGAGGGATTGTAGATAGGCTCCCCACCCTGTTTGGGAGGCATCTGTTGAGGGTTGCTTGGGGCAACAAAGGTTGGAAGGGGGCCCCCAACAACAGATTCTTGGTGGACTTCCACCATTGGAGGGACCAAAACAGACGCTTTGAGGTGAGTATTTGGTCGGAGAGCGCTCCTGATGCTTGAGTCCACTGGGTGGCCAAGGTCCATTGAGCTGCTCTCATATGAAGACGAGCGTAGGGTACCACGTGTACCGTGGAGGCCATGTGGCCCAGAAGTCGCAGCATTTCTCTGGCTGTCAAGTGACTGCTGGACTGAGCTTGGGAGGCCAAGCACACCAGACGTTGGCCCCGGACTTGAGGTAGGTAGGCCCTTGCAGTGGTGGTGTCCAACTGGGCCCCTATGAATTCCAGAGACTGAGTAGGGGTAAGATGAGACTTGGGAAGGTTTATCACCAGTCCCAGATACTGCAGAATGTGCCTGGTGCGGTCCAGGGAAATCTGGGCCTGTGACTGAGATGGAGCTCGGATGAGCCAGTCGTCCAGATATGGGAATACAAAAATTCCCAGACCTCTTAGAAATGCAGCCACCACTGCCATGCATTTGATGAACACTCTTGGAGCAGAGGCCAGACCGAAGGGAAGTACTCTGTACTGGAAATGTTTTCCCTGAAACAGAAATCTTAGATATTTTCTGTGGGATGGGTGGATGAGTATATGTGTGTACACATCCTTGAGATCTAGAGAACAAAGCCAATCCTGACTCTGAAGGTATGGAAGGAGAATGCCTAGAGAAAGCATTTTGAATTTCTCCTTGTACAGAAATTTGTTCAATTCTCTCAGATCTAGGATAGGTCTGAATCCCCCTGTCTTCTTTGGTATGAGAAAATAAGGGGAGTAGAATTCTGTCCCTTGTTGAAGAAGAGGAACCTCTTCTATTGCCCCTTGGGCAAGGAGAGAAGAGATTTCCTGACCCAACAGGTCCAGGAGAGATGGGGGAGAATTGAAGTGCCTCACCATGGTATGTGGAGGAAGGTTGGAAAAATGAAGTTTGTAGCCCCCTCTGATGATAGAGAGGGTCCAGTGCTCTGATGTAATTTGCCCCCATCTGGGAGCAAAGTGAGCTAACCTTCCGGGAATGGTGAGGGGCTCTGGTTGTTCTAGAGCCAGAAATGTTAAGTTCTCTAGGGGCAAGTCAAAACCCCTGAGGGGGTTGAGCCTGCTGAGGGGTGGCAGACGCTGCAGGCTTTGACCTTGCCTGTTTAGGTTGCTGACGTTTAGCAGCAAAGCGAGGCTGAGAAGATTGTTGGCCAGTATTTGTGGAAAATCTGGCCTTCTTGTAGTAAGGCCTCTTGAAAGACTTTTTCTTGGCAGGAGTAGAGGTAGACTTAGAAAGTCTATCCAATGTAGCATTTTCTGCGTCCATTTGAGTGGCTTTAATTTGCCAGTCTTTACCAAATAAGTTCTCACCTGTACAGGGCAGATTCCGTAAGCCATCCAGGACCCAGGGTTCTAGGTCGGAGGCCTGGAGCCAAGCAAGTGATCGGGCTGCAATGGCAATGCCCGAAGCTCTACCGGCACCCTCAAAGGAATCAAAGGCTGCTCTGTTGGAGAACTTAGAAACATCTAGAAGCTGTTTCACTAAAGAAATGAACTCCTCCTTTCTATCCTCAGGGATAAAGGGGGCAAAATGCTTTACCTTTAGGGCAAGTTCCCTTAGAAACATGCCCATATACAGACTGTAAGAATTAATCCTGGCTATAAGCATACTAGCCTGGAAACTTTTTCTGCCAAAAGAGTCTAGGGTCTTACATTCTCGCCCTGGAGGGGTAGAAGAGTGCCTTTTGGTGCTCTTAATCTTTTTCAGCGCAGACTTCACCACAATGGAATGGTGAGGCAGCTGAGTCTTTTGAAACCCAGGAGGAGGGAGGGACCCGGTACATGGTGTCCAACCTACGAGAGTAAGGAGACAACGTTAGAGGAGCCTCCCATAAGTCCATCAAGTGTTCTTGAAGGATTTCATGGATAGGCAGGGTGACTGCCTCTTTAGGAACCTTAGGGTATCCTAAAATATCCAATTTCTTTGACCTAGGTTCTTTTTCAGAGGATGTGGTAATAGAAAGTCCTTTAGCTAGCTCTATAATGAAGTCTTGAAAGGACAAATCCTCTGGTGGAGACATTCTCCTCTTTGGGGAAGAGGGGTCTTCATGAAGAACTACAGACAGCTCATCAGAGTCCTCAGAGGAGTCAAAATCCTCAGAAGAAGAGTATTCTCTATTTGCTTCCAACGCACAATACGCATACCGATCGGTATCGACATCGGGCGTACCGGGTATGGGATCGGTATCGGGTGAAAACCCGGATCCAGCATGCGGAACCGATCTGCGTTTGGAAGTCGATGGTCTCGGTTCCGGTATGGGAGACGATACCGGAACCGGACCCGCTGGACGCGGTACCGAGGGCGTCGCAGCTGTAATAAAAGCCAGCATGGCCTGCTGCATGGTCTGAACAGTATTGCTCATAGACGCCACTGCTGCCTGGATGTCGGTACCGGTATGGGACGGTACCCCAGAGCAGTCTAACAGGTGATCAGTCGAGGCCGTGCCATCGATGTCAACCTGTAACCCCATAGATGGTGCTTTGGAAGTCAGAGCTTCCCGCCGGGGTTGTTTGGCTGGGGCATGGTCCTCAGATTCAAAATTGAGAGCCTCTCGATGCTTTGAAGGAGATTTGCTCTTTGAGGACCTGCCCGAAGAAGGTTTGGTTACCTGAGATCCATCTGGAGAGGAAGACCTGGATGACTGTGATGCTGGATTATCGGAAGCAAACAGCACATGGAATTTGTTGGCCCGGTTCTGCAAACCACGTTTAGACATCTGGGAGCAGGATGGGCAGTCCGGAATGGAGTGGTCAGGTCCCAAACATTTAAGACACCATTCATGGGTGTCTGTGACAGAAATAACAGCACTACACTTGGTACACTTCTTAAAACCAGGGGCTGGTTTCTCCATGAGGAGAATTTGTGTAGGCCTGAGGCCTAACTGAAGTCACCAAGTTGTGCAAGATAAAGTTGTTGTTTTTTTTTTTTTTTTAAAAGAAAAGAAAAGAGAGAGACCGGCGGTACCGGTTTCGGTATGGGGAAGGCAGGTACGCGGTCTAAAGAAACAAACTAAAACAATAATTTCTTCAGCGGTGACAGGAACACGACCTGCTGGCTCCGCTGAAAAAGAGAAACCGAGGAGAGCTGGTCAGGAAGGCGGGAAGGCAGCGCGCATGTGCAGTGGGAGACCCCAAAAGCTTCCTTCCTGGGAAGCTGGGGAGCTTTCCCACGCAGGCTCCGTCGGTTCCGACGTACCCATAAGTGAGGACTTATTCCTGCTTGTTCCTGGAGATTATTGTAATCTGATCTATCAGGGCCTCCCCAAGAACTCTATTCAACCCCTCCAACTAGCCCAGAATACATTAGCGTGTCTCATAACAAACAATCCTAGAAGAGCTCATATTACACCAATCCTCTATGATCTCCACTGGCTCCCAATTCATCACCGAGGGAAATTTAAGGTTCTTACTCTAATACACAAAATTATTTCTAAGGAGTCAGCTCCATGCCTCTCCCCTCTCCTTGCCTTCTCCAACACAAGAAATCACCGTTCTATCACTAAAAACTTACTGACTATACCTACAACTAAAAAACACTGTAAACAATCCACATGTAACAGGACCTTCTCCCTCTATGCTCCATCCCTTTGGAACGCCCTTCCGCATGAGCTGCGCAACTGTGTGAGTCACACTGACTTCCGGAAAAAGTTAAAGACCCATCTCTTCCTTGATCATTTTTCCCTCCCACCCTAACACCTAAAACCCTTATTTTTTTACCTCCCTGCCCTTGTTCCATCAAACTTTACATTACTCCCATCCGTAGCCCTACACATACATATGTAAATATGTAAATAGTTGATCATTGTTCACTATAATTAATTGTATATTATAATTTAGTTCATGTTTTTCTGTATCCTGTTATCCGTTCCTTGTAAACAATTGAAATATACTGCTTTTTATTGTTCTATGTAAACCGTTGTGATTCGTAGAAAAACGGTATATAAAAAATGTTAAATAAATACATACCCTGTTCCTATAGAAGCGAGTGTAAGGCCTGTCACAAACCGGGGCCTGAAGTTCACTCACTCGCCTGGCCGAGGTTAGGGCCGAGGAAGAGTGCCTTCCAGGAAAGGAAGCAGAGAGGACAAGTAGCCATCGGCTCAAAAGGTGGCGAGTCAGTTGCTGCAAGACCACATTCAACTCCCACTCAGGGGTTGGAGGACGGACAGGAGGCTTGAGCAAGATCAAACCTCTGTCGGTTCACCCCTTGGTGTCCCGGTTCCTCAAAGTGTCCTTCCACCAGTGAGTGGTGAGCTGCTAGAGCAGAGAGGTGGACCCGAACAGAATTGGACTTAAGTCCCTGATTGGATAAGTGCAGCAGGTACTGAAGCACCACTGGTACAGCACAGGAGAAAGGATCTTCTGTACACAGCTGATACCACACAGAAAACCTTTTCCATTTCAGGGCATAGGTTTTTCTAGTGGACTGCTTCCTAGAGGTCAGGACGACCTCAACTTCCGGAGGTAGGCCCCAGGGAGCCAAAACTACCCTTGCAGCCTCCAGGCCATCAAATTGAGAGATTTGAGATTTGGGTGCAGAAGAGAACCTTGATCCTGAGAGAGAAGGTCGGGCTGCAACCCCAGAGGCAATGGGGTGTCCACTGCCAGTTGAAGCAGAAGTGGGAATCAAGGCTGCCTCGGCCATCTGGGAGCTACCAGAAGGAGCAAGGCCTTGTCCCGCAGAATCTTGAACAGGGTTTGGGCCACCAGAGGCGTTGGAGAAAACGCATATAGGAGGCCCTGAGAACAGGAAATCAGAAAAGCATCTGCTGCTAGCCGCAGAGGATGTGGTTGCCTGGAGCAGAACCTGGGCAGCTGTCTGTTCAGGGGACTGGCAAAGATCTATGGATGGAAGTCCCCATTTCGAGAAAATTTTCTGAACCAAGGGATGGAGCTGCCATTCGAGGGGCTGCAGAATCCTGCTCAACCTGTCTGCCAGGTAGTTTTCCTGGCCAGGGAGATAAACAGCCTTGAGAAACATGTTGCGCCTAAGCGCAAACAAGCAAAGGTCCTGTGCCTCCTGACAAAGGAGCCTGGACCCAGTGCCGCCCTGCTTGTTCACATAAAACATGGCTACTTGGTTGTCTGTTTGTAGTAAGAGACTGGTGAGCCAGGGTTTGAGAGAAAGTCTTTAGGGCTAAGCGAATAGCCCGTAGTTCCAGTAGGTTGATTTGCTGCGTGGCCTCCCAGGGAGACCACAGGCCCTGAGTGCACTTGCCCAGACAATGCGCTCCCCAGCCCTGCAGGGAGGCATCGGTGGTCAACACCACTGTGAACCGAGGTATCTGAAAAGGCACCCCTTGCAGTAAGTTTGGGGGGGGGGGGGGGTGCAGCCACCAGTGTAGGGAGTTCAGGAATGGTCTGGACACCCTTACTCTGTCTGAGGCTCCCTGTGGCCTGTGTCCACTGAGCTCTGAGGCACCACTGTGCAGGCCTCATATGGAGCCGGGCATTGGGAGTCACATGTACTGTCGAAGCCATGTGGCCGAGAAGCCGCAGGCAGAGTCTGGCGGAGACCAGTAACCTTCTGAGAAACTGGTCTGCCAAGCCTATCAGTCTTTGGGCTCTGTCCTCTGGCAAGAAAGCCTTTGCCTGCAGAGAGTCTAGCCTTGCCCCTATGAACTCCAAGTTTTGGGAGGGGAGCAAAGTGGACTTTGCGAAGTTTATGACAAACCCCAAGTGTTGAAGCAGAGAAATAGTGCGGAGGGTGGCTTGCCTGGCCTCCTGGCACGTCTGACCCCTGATGAGCCAGTCGTCCAGATAGGGGAAGACAAAGATACCCTGATTCCTTAAGTAGGCCGCCACCACTGCCAGGCATTTGGTAAAGACCCTGGGAGCGGAGGTGAGGCCGAAAGGCAGCACTCTGTACTGATAATGGTTATCTCCCACAATGAACCTGAGGTACTTTCTGTGGTCTGGATGAATGAGGATGTGAGTGTACGCATCCTTTAGATCTAAAGAGCATAGCCAATCTCCCTGCTGGAGGTAGGGCAGAAGTGTTCCAAGAGTAAGCATCTTGAACTTTTCTCTCTCTAGGAACCTGTTGAGATTTCTGAGGTCGAGAATAGGCCTGAGGCCGCCAGTTTTCTTTGGTACGAGAAAGTACCTGGAATAGAAACCGTAACCGTGTAGGTGGGGAGGCACAGGCTCCACCACCTTGTCTCGCAACAGACCCTGAAGCTCCTGCAGGAGGAGGTCTGTGTGGAGATGAGGACTTGGAGGCTCTCCTGGGAAGTAAGGAGGCGGCAACTGATGGAAATGAAGCATGTAGCCCTTGTGGACTATGCTTAAGATTCAATTGTCTCCTGTAATGGGTAGCCACCTGTGGGCAAACAGGGCTACTTGACCTCCTGTGCAGGGATGGGACAGCAGAGACGGAGAGGCTATGCCTTGGGAGTCAAAACCCCCCACCCTGCTGAGTGGGAGCAGGAGCCGGAGGCTTGGGGGCCTTCTGCCTAGGGGCCCATGTCCCTGCCCCTTGGCCTGCTGACCCTGTGGGGGAGCTGGGGAGGCCTGGTAAGGTGTGAACTGTTTGTAGGCGGTCACCTTTCTCGGGTAAAAGGACTTCTTACCCGAGCCCTTCTTTTTATGAGAAGGGGCAGAAGTCTTTCGAGACAGCCTTGTCCTCGTGAGGTGCTCGGTCTCGAGCTGTGCAGCCTTCTTGGCCATGGGCTTGCCAAAGAGGTTCTCACCTCGGCAAGGGACATCGACCAACTTGTCTTGTACCCATGGCTCGAGATCCGATAACTGCAGCCATGCCTGGTGTTGAGCCACGATGCCGGCTGCCGCAACACGGGCCGAGGCGTCGAAGCCATCGTAGGCTGCTCGGGACATTAACTGAGAGCATTCCCGGATCCCCGAAGACAAGGACTTGAACCTCTGCAAAGGTTCCCCGGAGAGACCAGCAGAGAACCTGGCAAGCTCCTTTGCCAGGTCCCGCAAGTACATGCCCATGTACAGCTGGTAGGACTGGACACAGCAAGCAAGCATCGAGCCCTGGAAGCACTTTCTACCAAACGCATCCAGGTTCCGGGCCTCCCGGCCGGGGGGCACCGCAGAGTGCATCTTCTGGCTTTTCAGACGATGCATGGCCGATTCCACCACCATGGAATGGTGTGGTAGCTGCGCCTTCTGAAAGCCAGGGATCTTACGGAGTCGATAAATGGAATCGACCCGCTTGCTTAGAACCGGTGCTGAGGCCGGTGCCTCCCACATCCGGAAGAGGAGCCGTTCCAGCATCGGAGGAACCGGCACAGTAAAGGCCTCCTTCGGAGGAGAGTCATACTGGAGGGCCTCGAGCTCTTTGGCTCAAGGCTCCTCCTTGGGGTCCGCGGGGATCGCCAACGCTGTGGCCATATCCCGAACGAACTCCGAGAACTGGGTATCCTCCGGGGGGGGGATCGACTCCGGGGCTCAGACTGCGGTGAGTCCGACGGGACACACCGAGTCCTGAATGTATCGTGGGACTTCTCGTCCTCCGTCTCCCAGGCAGACTCGTTCGAAGAGGAGTCGGGCTCCGACCGTGTGGGGCCCGGCAGCACCCGCCCTGATGCCGAAGGCACCGGCGTCGATGCCCTCGGTCCCGACCGGGAGGTCGAGGGTGACCGCGACCGAGGACGACCTTCATGGTCTCGAGTATCGGCTCGGTCTCCAGGGTCGACTTTGACGTCAATGTCCCGGTGGTTGGGGCAGATGCGCCGGCAAGGCTGGCCATCAGCACCCGCTGCTGATCCATGAAGGCAGAGTCTGCACTCCAAGGCTGTCAGCCTGAGTCCAAGCTCAGGAGACTCAGCAGCCACCGACTTGGGCCCCGGTGGCGCCGGGCCCGACGTCAGCTCCCTGGGAGGAGAGTCCTTGAGGACAACAGGACTTACGTGTCCAGCAGACTCCAGCTCCACACGAGGCATTTTGGACGGCTTCTCCTGTTCCAAGGGCCCAGGATGGCGGTCGGGGGTCCGAGACCTAGCCCTTGAGAAGCCAGGGACCTCCTCCGATGCTGCCCTTGCGAGCCGCTTCTTCCTCTTTCGCTCCCGATCGGGGGACCCCCTGTCCGAGGAACCTCGACGATGCTCGGGGTCAGACTACCGAGACGTCGAAGCCTCAGACGAGGTCCGGGCCCGGCCGGAGGCCGAATCAGAAAAAAGCCTTTCCTTCTGATGCTGCCAACTTCACAGTGCCTTAGTGGACATTTTGCCACAGGGCCCACAAATCGTAGGATCATGATCGGGACCAAGGCACCAAAAGGCAGCAGTCGTGTGCGTCCGTGAGAGACATCAGTTTCTTGCACCGATCACACTTTTTGAAACCACCGGAAGCCATCGGGGAAAAAAGAGCCCCCCGCAATGTCAAAGGACCGGCCCTTCCAGGGAAAAAGAAAAAAGGTCATGAACACCAGCCACTAAGGGCAAAAACGGAAAAAAGGAAGATGGGCTTGATACCAGTGTACCGAACCCGGCAGGAAGGGGAACCGGCGTCGAACCAGACAAGAACCGCGATGAAATCATAAGAAATCGCAAGAAAAATCTAACTTTTCTCCGGGTGACTAGGACGAACATCCGACGGGCCCCTCGGAAAAAGAAAGACTGAGCAAGATGGCACCTTTACGCAGGAAGGGGACTATGCATGCGTGCAGTATTCCCAAAGGCTTTCATAGAATGCTGGGGAAATGCTCCGCAAGGGCTCCATCGATGCTGTCACCCATATGTGAGGACTGACTTCCTGCTTGGTCCTGGAGAACATGAGTGTACGCATCCTTGAGATCTAGAGAACAAAGCCAATCTTGACTCGGAAGGTATGGCAGCAGAGTTCCCAGAGAAACTATCTTGAATTTCTCTTTGAACAGGAATTTGTTCAATTCTCTGAGGTCTAAAATAGGTCTGTGTCCCCCTATTTTCTTTGGGATAAGGAAATAGGGGGAGTAAAACCCTGTACCCCTGTTGATGAATGGGTACTTCCTCTATTGCCCATTGGGCAAGAAGCATAGTGACCTCTTGATCTAACAGGTTGATGAGAGAGGTATGAGAATTGAACTGTCTTACCATTGTGGGAGGGGGCATGCACAAAAAGCGAAGCTTGTACCCCTCTTCTATAATGGAGAGTGTCCAATGTTCTGCTGTTATCTGCCCCCATCTGGGGGCAAAGTGACACAACCTTCCTAGAATGGTGGAAGGCTCTCGTCCATTAAGGGCCAGGAAGGCTAAGTTCTCTAGATGAAAGTCAAAGGCCTTGTGGAGGCTGAGACTGCTGAGACGGTTGAGGCTTAGCAGTCTCTGCTTTCCTCTGTTTAGGTGGTTGCTGACTCTTTTCGGGCAGGCTGACCTGCAGAACGTCCCTGCTGGGTATAAGAGGGATAAAACCTCTTCTTTTTTGAGAAGAATGGTTTCTTGAAATATTTCTTTCTTGCAGGATCAGCTGTGGCTTTGGATAACCTATCCAAAGTGCAGTTGTCAGTATCCAACTCATTGGCTTTCTCTTGCCAATTTTTGCCGAATAGATTCTCACCTGTACAAGGGATATTGCCCAGTTTGTCCTGCACCCAGAGCTCCAGATCGGATGCCTGGAGCCAGGCAATTCTACATGCACCTATGGCAATGGCAGAGGTTCTGCTTATGCACTCAAAACAGTCAAAAGCTGCACGATTGACAAACTTAGAAACATCCTGGGCATGTTTAACCAGTGTGAGAAAATCCTGCCTCTTGTCATCAGGAAGGAGAGGGCTTAAAATCTCCAAGTCTCCTGTGACTTCTTTAAGGAACATTCCCATATATAAAATATAGGAACTGATCCTGGCAGAAAGCATGGAAGCCTGGAAAGTATGACGTCCAAAGGCATTCAAAGTTCTACACTCACATCCTGGAGGATTAGAGGCATGCCTCTTTGCACTCCTGATCCTTCTCATAGCTGATTCCACTACAATAGAGTGGTGAGGAAGCAGAGTATTCTGGAAACCAGGACAAGGAGGGACTCGATACATGGTATCCAGTCTGCGAGAGTGAGGAGAGGTGGTAAGAGGTGTCTCCCACATTCTCAACATGAGATCATGTAAGATCTCATGGATAGGCAAGGTAGCTGCCTCCTTATGAGCCTTGGGATATTGTAAAACCTCCAACTCCTTTGCCCTGGGCTCTGTTTTAGGAGTCACAGTAATGGACAGACCTCGAGCCACCTCCCTGATAAAATCCTGAAAGGAGATATCCTCTGGAGAAGACATCCTGCGTTTAGGAGAGGAAGGCTCCTCTGGGAGAAGTACTCCGGTACCGACAGAGCTATCAGAATCCTCAGATTCTTCCGAGGATTCAAAATACCTTCTGTCTGGATGCTCTTGTAGAGCCCGATACCCGTACCGACCGAAGTCGGTACCGGGGGGAGGGGTGGATCGGTACCTGTGTATCGGTACCGGAAGGCATAGCAAGACTGGGTGCCGGCAAAGTGGACACCGATGTCGATGCTGTCGGTACCGGTACAGCTGTCTGACACGGTTCCGAGGGTGTTGATGCCGCAAGGAGAGCCGCCAGACTGCATTCAATAGCCAGGAACCTCTGGTCTATCGACGCTGCCGATGCCTGGGTATCGGTACCGGAGAAAGCAGCCGGTACCCCAGAGCATGGCACCAGTAGTTCTGCCGAGGCCTCAAGAACATCCTGGAGCCCCAATAATGCTTTGGAAGCCGAAGCCTCCCGCCGGGGCAATTTTGCCGGTACAGAACCCTCAAGGGCAATGCCAGAGGCATCTCAATGCTTGGAAGGAGATCTACCCCTTTGAGGACCGGCTAGACGTAGGTTTAGTTACCTGAGATCCATGGGAGGAAGACGAAGCCCTGGAAGACGTCGATGCCACAGAGGCTGCATCGGAGGGAAAAAGGGTGCTGAGCTTAGCAGCTCGGTTCTGTCGACCCCTCTTGGACATCATGGCACAAGCCATACACTCCGAAATGGAGTGGTCAGGACCTAAACATTTAAGACACCATTCATGGGTGTCCGTGACGGAGATGGTATCGCCACATATGGTGCACATTTTGAAACCCAAAGCGGGTTTTTCCATAGTGGAGGAAATTTTGGGCCTAAGGCCCAAAATGGCACGTTTAACTGGAGGGAAAAGTTTATTTATTTATTTACATTCTCTTATATACCGCGTTATTCTGCATCAGTGTGATTTACATTGAACAAACTGAAATTACATTGAACAGGGCATTATAACTTGGAAATAACTATTTTACAAGGAACATGGGCTATGGAGGGTTAAGTGGCTTGCCCAAGACCACAAGGAGCACCTGTGGGACTAGAAACCCCAGTCCTTCCGGCCCAAGGTTGATGTCCTCTAGTGGGGAAAAAACTATATATTTTTTTTTTTTTAAAAGAAAGAACCGGCAGTACCGGTCCTTGTTGTTAAACTCCGGCACTGAGATCGGCTCTCCCTGAGGGGATAGAGCAGGCCGGAGCACCGCGGGAGCACCACCCCTACCAGAAGCGCTACCCAATCGGGGCAGCGTGCAGCAGCCTTAAATCCGGCGCCAATCGGGCGCGCGGTCCTTGTTGTTAAACTCCGGCACTGAGATCGGCTCTCCCTGAGGGGATAGAGCAGGCCGGAGCACCACCCCCACCAGAAGCGCTACCCAATCGGGGCAGCGTGCAGCAGCCTTAAATCCGGCGCCAATCGGGCGCGCGGTCCTTGTTGTTAAACTCCGGCACTGAGATCGGCTCTCCCTGAGGGGATAGAGCAGGCCGGAGCACCGCGGGAGCACCACCCCTACCAGAAGCGCTACCCAATCGGGGCAGCGTGCAGCAGCCTTAAATCCGGCGCCAATCGGGCGCGCGGTCCTTGTTGTTAAACTCCGGCACTGAGATCGGCTCTCCCTGAGGGGATAGAGCAGGCCGGAGCACCGCGGGAGCACCACCCCTACCAGAAGCGCTACCCAATCGGGGCAGCGTGCAGCAGACTTAAATCCGGCGCTAATCGGGCGCACCCGCGCCTGAGGGCCTCGCTAGAGGGCCCTTTGGCGTGGCCCTTAGGCGGTGGCGCTTACTGCAAATACTAGCCCAAACCAGAGACACAGAAGACAACGAAGAACAATCTAATCACAACATCCTGGCACTGCTGGAGCTCTCCTAGGATCGAGCACGCGTACCTCACAATATCACACAGATCTTCAACGCAGCAAGTATAGCCCTTGAATGTGACTAAATAGATAGACCTGCTATTCAGAATATCGCTAAATTGAATTGCTAAATTAGTATAGCTTATACTGCTCTACCAGCGCAATTAATTTTTCTCAATTACCATCAGCTTGCTTCACTAGCAACACTAAGGTGTACAACGAGTCATCAGATACAAATATATAATCTGTAGTATACTGTAACAAGCATAAATTTTGTTTAACTATACTAGATTCTACTTCACCACCACTTCTAACTAACCACTAAGATATGTAATATGTGTATTCATTAGCAGCTATAGTAATATGTATAATTGTTCTACAGTTTCAAGCCTTGATATACCATCACATTTACACTACTTTTGTATGATATTGTTGCCAGTCATCCAAATATATCTCAGCTAAGACTTTCATCTTATACACTATTGGATGATTTTTACTACTGTCAGTAAATCATTTACAGTACTGTCTGGTTGCTACTGTTGTCAGTAACCTCATCAAGAACCACTATCTGATTTACTGTTGTCAGTGATTCACTATCTGAGTCACTATTTGATTTACTGTTGTCAGTAATTCACTATCTGAGTCACTATTTAATTTACTATTGGCAGTAATTCAGTTATAATTACTGCCTGTCCCATACTGTTGTCAGTAATAATCTTCTTAATATTCTGCAGTACTTTACTATCACCAGTACATGATCGCTCATACTACTACTTTTACACATGACCTAACTGCTGAAACTTAATTCATTACACCTAATTCTTTCCCCACGAATTGACAAGTATAACATCTTACAGACTAAACCTAAATTAATAACTACTGCTGTCCATAACAATTCATCATTATAGATAGATTTACCACCATCATTAACTCCGGACATATTTGAAACTCAATCTCTCCAAACCAATCAACAACCTAGCTATTTGTGTAATACTGACACACATCTTACTTGACATACTCCAAACATATACTACTCAAACTCACTTCATAATCACAAATGGCATGCAAAACAACCATGCTTCTAAAAGCGACATACACCTGCATCCTCCTAACAATACTAATTGACCTAACTCTAACGCTTAACATTAAAAACTACAAGACAATCCCAATCATACATACAACAAACCGGAACATCCTCCATAATAGTTTTTATCCCCTCAAAACCAATCTAAAATAAACTACCACAGACTCATACAAATAAAACAAACTAATCCACAACATGCCACCCGGTCAGACCTCCACTACAAATCAACATCCTTATCATGCACCCTTATAAATGCTCGATCATTAAAAAATAAAATCCCTATAATTAATGATCTACTGACTGACACAAAACCTGATATACTATGTATAACAGAGACTTGGCTCTCTGATACAGATACAGTTATCCTAAATCAACTTGACAACTCTAACTACGATATCTTCTATACACATAGAGCCAACAAAAAAGGTGGTGTGTATTGATTATGACAAATAAAACACTAAATACTAAAAAAATTCTATCTAAATCAAACACTGACACCCTCATAATAAAAATAGACCATCTCAGAATCTGTTTAATTTATAGACCCCCCAACCAAAATGCAGATAGCCTCCACTCACTAATAGAACTCTTCAACTCATCCACAGAACAGAATCCACTAATTGTCCTAGGTGATTTCAACCTTCCCTCACTACCAATAAATGAATCCAACCTTTTTCTTGAAAATATAACTGATTTAGACTACCATCAAGTAATAAATATACCTACCCACACCAAAGGTGGCACTCTTGATCGTGTACTACTACCCAAAGCAATCTATAAACTGTTTAAAACAGACTCATTAGAATGTTCTCAAATACCGTGGTCCGATCATCACCTTATCAAACTAAACCTCAACTACAATATTAACTGTACCATAAAACACACAAGACATGACCAAACAACAAAATTTAGGAAATTTAATGAAAACGAGTTCCTAGATTCCACAATTCCTTACCTTACCCTATCACCAACAAATCTGGATGAAGCTGTCAAAAACTGGCATACTACCATAAACAATGCAGCCAAAATAACAATGTAAGAAAAAACCAACTCACTCAAAAAACAACTGCACACCATGGTTTAATAGCACATTAAAACAAATGAAAAGAGTACTAAGAAATCTAGAACGTAAATGGCGTAAAACCAAATCCAATATTGAGAAAGAAATATATTACAACCACCTCACACTATAAAGACGCCATAGATAACTCAAAGAAAAATTATTACGCTACAATCCTATCAAAATCATATAATAGACCAAGAGAACTCTTTTCCATTGTTAGCAACCTAACACACACTTATCAAACCTCTAGCAACGAAATCACTGACATCTCCGCACAAACTCTAGCCAATTATTACCAAAAAAATACAAAATACTCACCAATGACCCTAGACCCTAGCTACAAACCCCAGCTACAAACCCCTCCACATACTAAATGAATGGCCAGAATTTCACCCCATATCCAAAACTTCATTAAAGAATATCATTCTCAATCTCAACACCACAACTTCCTATCTCGACCCCTGCCCAGTAATCTGGATAAAAAACACACTCCCAACTCTTTTATCCTTCATACTCCCCTTGGTCAATCTATCACTACTCCAAGGTTACCTCCCACCCGCTCTTAAACATGTACATATCAGACCAATCCTGAAGAATAACTCACTTGACAAAACTTCCCCAAAATCTTACCGACCTATCTCAAGTATACCTTTCTTAGCAAAAGTCATTGAAAAAACTGTACAAATACAGACACAAGATTTCCTTGATTCATCCTACCCTCTTGACGACCAACAATATGGATTTCGTCCCATGCACGGAGTCGAAACTCTGACTGTTCTAACTGATACACTCCTAAGAAGAATAGACAACCATAAAAAAGCCTTCATCCTCTTATTTATCGACATTTCAGCCGCTTTTGATAGTGTTCACCACTCAATAATGCTTAACAACTTAAGACACATAGGTATATACTCTACAGTTCATAAATGGTTCACCTCTTATCTGAGCAATAGAACCCAAAATGTCAGAATAGGCGATCAAACATCAGAATCATATAAATTTGAAACAGGTTTACCACAAGGCTCTGCGCTCTCAGCTCTTCTATTCAATATATACATAAAACCAGTTTGTGACATATTTAAAAAATATGGTGTACTCTATCATCTTTATGCAGATATTATGATGTACATCCCTTTCACAATTCCTAACATACCGTTGCAACTCCTATCAGATTGTTTTAACGAAATAACTTCATGGCTAAATGCCCACAATCTTCAAATAAACCAATCAAAAACCGAAGTACTAATAGTCACTAAAAATCAAGATTACACCCCACCAACACATAACACTTCAAAACCAGGAAATTAAAATAAAAAATGAAGTAAGATACTTAGGTGTCATTATAGATAAACATCTTACATTAGATACCCATATCAGGAACACCACAAAGAAAATTTATTTCAAACTCAAAACGCTTAAACAACTTAGACCGCTTGTATACATACATGATTTCATCAGTATAATCCAAGCCACCATAACCCCCCACTTTGACTTTGCTAACCTTATATTATTAGGTACATCAAAAAATAACATTAAAAGACTTCAAATTGCACAAAACTCAGCAGCTAGGATTATAACGAAAACACACTCTCATCAACATATAACACCAATACTAGCTTCACTTCACTGGCTACCAATTCAAAGCCGGATAGAATACAAAACACTAATAACTGCTTTTAAAACACTATTTGATATGGCACCAGACACATTAAGTAACTTAATTACCAAAGAACATTCAAAACCTACTCAAAGAAAAGCTCAACTGAACAAACTCAAAACCCCCAAAGACTTCATAAAATCAAATAAATCAACAAACTACAGAGCGTTCTCACATGCAGCCCCAATAGCCTGGAATGCCCTCCCTGTCGAGCTAAGAATGTTAACAGAGATTAATGAATTCCGCAAAAAATTGAAAACACACCTTTTCACAATACACTACAACAACATAGACCAACCCTCAAAAGAATTAGATAATGGCTAATCACTTTCTACTCAACATCTCACTATAACTTTCTGCTCAACATATCACTACAATAGAAAAGATAATCCACCCCACCTGAATCTGAACCACTCATTATGACTATCTCACATAAAATGTAAATGTAAATATGTTTATAGTGTTGCACTGTTCTGTGCCAATCTGTTTAACATATTCTATTAACGTTACATTGTATATAGTTATGACGTTTCATGTAAAACAAAAATTGTTTTGTTGACTGTTATTTGTGAACCGCAGCTGATCTCTGGAAGCTGCGGTATATAAGTGCTTGTTAAATAAATAA